>PVKA01036265.1:0-21880 GCA_004027165.1 Ctenomys sociabilis
TTTTTTTTTTTTTTTGTACCAGGAATTGAAGCTAAGACCTTGTGTCTGCCAAGCAGGTGCTTATGCCACTGAGCTACATCCCTGGTCCCTGAACTTGAAATCTTGGTCTAATCGTTTTCTCTGATTACCCAGACAACTTATTATCTGTTTATTCAAGGCATTTATACTATGATTTTTTTTGAAACGGTCTCACTTTGTAGCTCAAGCTGGCCTTGAATTTGCAGTGATTCTCCTGTCTCAGCCTCCCACATGCTGGGATTACAAGGTGCATAACTACATCCAGTTTATAGTATGATTTAATCTTACCAAGTACTTAGTAATTCAAAACCTATGGTTACTTGTTTGTTAACTGCCCTGGGACCACTTAAAATGATATTTCTGGTATTTAAGATAACAATAACAGTCCATGAGAGAAATCACTGAGACAGAATTTATTTATTTATTTATTTATTTATTTATTTATTTATTTATTTATTTATTTTGCAGAATCAGGGATTGAACTCAGGCCCTTGCATGTGCCAGGGAAGCATTTGTTCTACTGAGCTATCTACCCAGCCTCAGAAGTGATCATTATTCTAAGCTCTGTCTCTATAATTTGCTATCAAGATAGTATAAGACCTTCATCGACACCTCTTTCTTACCATTTTCTTAGCTGAAGTATTAATAATCCTGTGGGAGGAGAACACTTTTTAACCAAGTGTTAGTTAAAACATGAGACCCGCTCAATGAGTGCACACTAAAGCCCAAACTAAAAACTGGCTGCTTTTAAGCTAGGGGTTGAGCAGGGTGGGATGGGGAGTAGATCAGTTGTGCCTATCGGACAAAGCAAAGCCTGGTAAAAACAGGAAGCCAGGCATTGAGGTGCTTGCCTATAATCCTGACATTCAGGAGGCTGAGTCAAGAGGACTGCCAAGAGTTCAAGACCTATCTGAACTGCACAGTGAGACCCAGTATTAAAGAAAAAAAGCAGACAGTTCTCTTTGTATGACTTCCCCAGTCACTTAACAAGGAGTGAAATTAAACCAGACTTAGTAACACACACTACCGTCCTAGTACAGTTAGAAACAAAGGAGCTGAGTCACCCCCTTCCCTTCTTTCAATTGTGAATTCACACCACCCTACTGACATCTGTGTTTAAATTTAAGACCACCCAATAATTATCTGGCCTTATATTTAGGAGGTCACACAAATTACTGACCTCAGAGAGACAGTGGGAAGTGCCTGGGATCAGTGATGTCTGATTCTACAAATGCCAGGAGCCTGAGTTATTGAGACTCCCCTTCCCCCCTTCACACTTGAGTCATTTTCTCTCCCCTTCACACTGGAGTCTCTTTTCCCTTTAGCCTTCTCCCTCATCTTTCTCCCACCCTGTGATCATCAATAAATGTAGCTACTTGCTACATATTATGAGGCACATGTGCTTGGCAATTCCTTCCTTGTCCTACAAGAACCCGGACTATTTTTGGCCTACTCAACTACAATAATCCTAGCCTTCTGTCTTCTCTGAGACATAAGAATCACATATTTGAGCCCAGAGTGGACAACTCGGTATTTTAGGGAGAAGCTATTTCAAAAAAAATTAAAAACAACCTGTAGACAAAGGCCCCAATCTCCAGTAACACAGAGAGAGAGAGAGAGAGAGAGAGAGAGAGAGAGAGAGAGAGAGAGAGAGAGGGTACTGTGGACCGTGGGGCACATCTACAATTCAAGTGACTTGGGAAGCTTGGGGAAGTGGACAACATATTCAAGGCCTGACTGGCAACTTAAGTGAGACTGTCTCAACATAAAATATGGGAAACGTTGGGTATGTGGCTCAGTGTCAGCACTTGCCTAGCATAGGTGAAGCCCTAGGTTCAATCACCAGACCTAAAATAAAAAGGCAGAGAAACACAACCTGCAAAGAGTACCAGTAAAGAACATGATCTAAAGCAGCTGGGAGGAAGCCCAGCAGGCAGACAGTTTTGAGGATGGCCTCAGTCTAGACCCACCCTCTTTAGGGCCCCTGAGATAGGTGCTGAGCCTTTCTACTCCAGGCAGGCAAGGGACAACCACAGGCAGGCTTTCTAAGCCAGTTTCCTCAGTTTAGCTACCAATTCACCTGACAACACAGAATACAGCTACAACTACTCTGATTCTGGATATTTGCAGGTTGATTTCACTTTCCTCTAAAATTAGACAGATAGATACAGACAGAAAGACAGACAGATACCTTTTTTTTTTTTTTTTTTTTTTTTTTTTGCAGAACCAGGGATTGAACTCAGGCCCTCACAATTGCCAGGGAAGCACTTATTCTACTGAGCTATCTCCCTAGCCCTAAAATCACTAATATATTTTTAAGAAATCTATTATCACACTAGTGGCATATATGTATGTATGTATGTATGTATGAATGCATGATTTTTCTGAGACAGGTGTAACTTGTGGCAATCCTCTTACCTCAGCCTCCTGAGTGCTGAGATTACAGGTGCGCACCACCATATGCAGCAAGAAAGTGCTTTTTTTTAACCTTTTATTTATGTATTTGGTACAGAATCTCACTATGCAGCTCAGACTTAGAGTAATCTTTCTGCCTCGGCCTCCCTAGCATTGGGATTACAGGTGTGCACAGCCATACCTGGTTTCAGTGGCTGACACTCATAGTACCCGGGATCAAACTTGGGACCTTGCGAGTTATCTCCCCAGCCAAGAAAATATATTTTTAAAAGTATCTTTTCCCAAAAGATCTTGAGGTATAAGTAGAAACTATGCAAGCCCTTATACCACACAGTAATTAGCATTATTTTTCTTTTATAGCCTGGGAAAGCTAAGCTATAGAAAGGATTTGCTTTGATCTCAAAAAGCCAAACATAAGACAGAGCTGAGGGAGCATTCAGAGTCTGTATCAAGTATAGCATTGTTTGAAGAGCAAAAGACTTAATAATTTCAATATCCATCAACAAAAGTCTGCTTAAAACTATTATTTAGGAAAGCAACATATGAAAGGATAAATACTCTAGGACTTCAAATACATTAAGTGCCTAGAGTAGACAAATTATAGAGAACAGAACCATGGTTTCAAGGCAGTGGGGGAGGGAAGAGTATATAGCATTATTCAGTGGAGACAGAATTTCGGTTTTTCCAAATGAAGAAGTTCTAAAGATGGATGGTGATGACTGTTACACAACACTGTGAAAACACTTAATACCACTACAAGTTAAGTACACTTAAAAGTACACTTAAAATGGTTTTTAAAATGGGTCTAGGCATGATGGCACACACCTATAATCCCAACACTTGAGAGGCTGAAGCAGGAGGATTGCTGCAAGTTTGAGGTCAGCCTGGGCCACACAGTGAGGGGCTACATAGTGAATGCAAGGCCAGCATAAACTACATAGTGAGACTGTCTCAAAATGGGAAAAAAAAAGTCTTAAAAATGGTCTCTAAGTTTTATGCTGACTTATTTACTTACTATTTATTTACTTAGTTCATGGTAGCAAGGATGAATCCAGTGCTTTTCCTTACAACCCCTGCTGTGTTTTATTTTTTTGAGACAAGGCCTCTCTAAGTCACTAAGCTGCCTAAGCTGGGCTCAAACTTGCAAACCTCCTGCATCAGCCTCCCAGAGAGCTGGGATCACAGGTGAGAACTATCATAAACAAATTTTACATATTTCCACAATTTAAAAATACAACTAAGTTTCTGCTCACATATATATTTGGCTGTATTGACAGGGAATAATCTCTAAAATATAAAGCATTTAGGGCAGGCCAGATAGCTCAGTGGACTAAAGTATCTGCTTAGACAGAGTGCAGTGGCCAGGGGCATGCTGAGATGGCAAATGAGACCAAGCATGGTGGTGTGCACCTGTAACCCCAGCACTTGGGAGGCTGAAAACAGGAGAATCACTACAAGTTTGATCTACATATCGAGACCCTGTACTAAATACATACATACATAAAAATATAAAGCACTAAGTGGCTATACTACCTATAGCACTCAAAACATTTTCTTTTAACAAATGGCTTATGAGATTAAATTCCAGAAATGACAAAAGTAATGCTAGCCAGTGATACAGCTCAGCAGCACAAGCACCTGCCTGGCCAAGTACAAGGTCCTGAGTTCAATCTCTGGCACTGAAGGAAAAAAAAAAAAAAGTAACGCTATATAGAAAGTTATAGGAGTAAAGTGCTACCCTTCTGGCCTCAATTTTATGACTGTAAACTGAAGAACATACCACCTATTTCCCTGGGTTGTTGCATTAAGTGAGACAGTATGTGTAAAATCACTTAGCCTAGTATTACATCTATGAGTTACACGCCCCTCAAAATTGAAAACATCTCGGTTTTGTTTGTAATGCCAGCACTCTGTGAGGTTGACAGAGAAGGCTAACGGATACTAGCCCACCTTGGACAACCTACAAACTTAGCAAAACATCTCAAAATAAAAACAGGTCAGAGAGATAGCTTAGTAGAATAAGCACTTGCCTGGCAAGCGCAGGGTCCTGAGTTCAATGCCTGGTACCCCCCCTCCCCCCCAAAAAAATCAAAAACAAGTATTTCCAGATTTAGCTCACAACAAAGTTCCTAGATTCAACTTTCAGTACCACAGTTTTTATTTTAAAAATCCTATTCTTGTTTTAACTATGAGTGTATCTTTCAAACCCTTGTTTTTGGTTGTATAAGAATATGAATGGGGCCGGGGAAATGGCTCAGTGGAATAAGCGCTTCCTTGGCAAGCACAAGGGCCTGAGTTCAATCCCCAGTTCCACAAAAAAAAAAAAAAAAAAAAAAAAAGGAAAGAAACTGGATAACATGATATATTTTAATAAAATAAAAATATAAAATGTATACAGATAGGAGAGATTCAAACTGGTTATCAGAACTCCTGAGGTAACAAATCTTACTTAATGCCTTTCTTTATATATGGTTAAGGCCTTTTCTTTCTTTCTTTGGAAGCTGTAAAAACTAAAAGACAATCACTTAGCCAGGCTTTCTGTACAGCCTACAGCTCCTTTTCAGAACTGTGCTGAGAGATTGAACACCTATGTGCCTGCCAAGCCCCTTTTGAGCTCCTGAAAGCTGCAGCACGTTGTGGACCCAGCCTGAATGCCATGCAGCCCAGCTACAAATCAATAGGAACAAATCTGTCCTTTTATCTTTCCAAAGCTGAAAATAGCCTTTTGTATACAAGTTCATTCACATTTCATTTAATCCTGCCTTCTAAGATAGGGATAATGCAGTTCTTTCTCTAGGTAAGGATCAGAAAGGCAAACAATTTGCTAAGAATCCAAGGAACTGATTGTTCTACCTGCAAACACAGGACTGAGTACGCCTAGAATTCCAAATGAGGGAGGATGTTCTATAGTTTTATATAAGATAAGCATGTTCCATTTTGTCTTTTTTCTCATAGAAATTCCTGTTTGTTTTGTTTTTTTAAATGACCATTTTTAAGAGTAAAGTTCTGTGGCATGGAGTACACTCATGTTTTCATGATCATGCAGTCACCATCACCATTTTCATCTTCCAAACTGACATTTAACAAAAATTTTAAACTAGAGATTGAGCCCTGGGTCCTTGCACTGAGCTACATCCCCAGACCCTTTCTTATTTTTTTTGAGATGAGTTCTTGTGCTAAGTCGTCCATGCTGGACTTGAACTTGCATTGCAATCTTCCTGCCTTGCCTCCCAGAGTACTGAAATTACAGGCATGTGCATAACATACCTGGCTCCAAACTGAAATTCTGTACTCATTGAATAATCACTCCCCAAGTCCCTGAAGTATTCCTCCTTCAGAAATACCATTTGTCTCTTTCTTTTTGATTATTCTTAGTACATCAGATAAGTGGATTCATACATATTTGTCCTTTTGTGCCTGGCTTATTTCACTTAGCAGTGTCCTCAAGGTCATCCATAAAGTATCATGTATCATTTCTTTTTAAGGCTGAATAATATTCTAATGTATAATCTACATTTTGTTCACTCATGTTGAGTTGTTTCCTTTTTTTGAGACAAGGTTCTGCTATGTAATGCAGGCTGACCTTGAACTCACTTCTGTAACCCAGGCTGGCCTCAAGCAGCAATCCTCCTGCTTCAGCCTCCTGAGTGCTAGGATTACAGGTGTGTGCCATCAGGGCTGTTCTTCCACCTGTAGGCTATCGTAAATAATGCGCCTATGAATCCAGATGTACAAATACCAACTTAAGCCCTTTCCCTATTCTTTTAGTACAGTTATACAATGGAACTGCTTGTTCACAGTTCAGTTCTAATCCTGTGTTTAACTTTTTCAGAAACTATCGTGCTGTTTTCTACATTTTAAATGGTACAGCCACTGTAGAATCCAAGGAACTGATTGTTCTACCTGCAATGCACAATGGTTCCAATTTCTCCACAACTTCAACATTATCTCTTTTATTTTTGGGGGGGGACCAGTCATCCAAGTGGGTACAAGATGTTAAATGGCCTTTTTGACCTTGAAATAAATAGCTTATCAAGTGACTCTCAAGTCCTTATTGAGTATCTGGGAGAAAATTATTCTACAAATAGTTTCAATTATTTTTCTTTACTAATTAGTTTGTATCTATCTACCTGAACTCAGCGAGGACTTTTCTGCTCACTCCATTAAACAAAATATAATTTGTAATTTATCCCATTTGGTATTTCACCACCTAAACAAGCTAACTTTATATATAAATCTGGAAATTTTTACACATCCTCAAATCTACTGCAAAACATTTTAAGAGTATGAATTTCTATTTACCCAACCCTGCCACATCTGCAATTCAATCCATTAAACAGGTGAGTATGACATAGGCAGCAGAGTGCAGCTTTCAAAAACACAGGCTTAATAATAAAGGAACACAGTTCAGTTCTAAATGTTGCTGCCTTTTAGCCAATTAGTTGCTTTCTCTAAATTGCAGTCCTCCCACAGGTAATATTGGAAAAATAACTTTACCTACTTTATAATATTATTGTTAGTGTTAACACACTCTTGATGAGTACCCCCAGCAAGTCATTACAAATTATGGCCCTCTTGTGAACATGTTAATGTGACAGACTTGCCTACTGCCTGATAACATATTAAGATATAATATATCTGGGGAGATGGCTCAGTGGAATAAGCACCTCCCTGGCAAATGCAAGGGCCTGAGTTCAATCCCCAGTTCCGCAAAAATAAAAAAAAAAATTAAATTAAATTAAAAAAAATATATATATATATATATATATAATAGATGTTAGCCAATGTTTTTATATTAAAAAATGTTTTTGGCTTTTTGATTGAGGGTTTTGCTCTGCAGTTCAGGCTGGGCCTGAACTCACTTTGTAGCCCAGGCTCGCTTTGAACTTGCAGCAATTCTCCTGCCTCAGCCTCCCAAGTGCTGGTGTATATATTACAGATATACACCAGTATGCCCAGCATCGGCTAATTAATATACAGCATTTGAACTCCAGCAGTAGCTAACATCAGCTAAATGTACTCTGGTTCAGGGAGTACTGTAAAAGTTTTACATCTGGTAGCTCTTCCTGTCCTTGTAACCACCCCATAATGTTGGCTGTACTTATCATCCAGATCAAACTAAAGAAACACTAAGGATACACAGATTTCAAGCTATGAATAGTTGAAGCTGGGATATGAATCCACAAAATCTGACTCTAGACTGTGCTCTTTAACATGATGCAATTCAGCCTCTCAAATACAACAGGAATCAAGCAACGCAGCAAATGGGTGAAACCTGCCTGGTTAAATGAAACCCTTTTTATTTTTATTTTTTTTTTGTCTTTTTGAGACAGGGTCTCACTATGCAGTTCGGGCTGGCCTTAAGCTCACTTTGTAGCTCAGGCTGGTCTCGAACTCACAACAATCCTCCTGCCTCAGCCTCCCGAGTGCTGGGATTACAGGCCTGCGCCACCACGCCCGGCTTGAAACCCTTTTTAAAGGGCAAACTACTACTCAGCTTTAGCCAGTTATTGCCATAAAGAAAGCAACTCCAGGTTACAAACATCCTAACTTTCCCCCTTGTTTATTTTTATTTTTTGTGCAGGGTCTCACTACACAGCCCAGACTCCTAGTGATCCTCCTAATTTCTGCCTCCCTAGTGCTGGGATTACAGGCATGTGCCACCACGCTGGGACTCCATCGCAGGCTCAGCGCATGGGAAGGTGGGGCCGGTGGAACCAGGGATTGAACCCTGGACCCTGCACTTACCTAAGCAAGCACTTAGTCAGCTGAGCTATACCGCTGGCCCTTCCCCTTGTTTATTTTTTGAGACAGTGTCTTGCACTGTAATTCAGGCTGGCCTTGAACACACTGTGTGGCACAAACTGGCCTGAAATTCAAGGCAATCCTCCTGTCTTGGTCTCCAAGTGCTAGGATTACATAAGCATGCCTCACCGTACCCACATATACTCTATCTAGAGTCCACTTATCCATTATCTCATTTTCCTAAGTCTCCAATAAGGTAAATAGGATATAAAGAAACATTATCCTCATTTTAAAAATGGTAAAAAAATAAGGCACTGCCTTCCCTTGGCTCCTATCTTGGAATACTTTACATTATATAGGAAGTAGACATTAAAACAGAAGCTTTAGTTAGGTGGTATGAGCCCTAGGAAATAACATGGTTTCTCTAAAAGCAGTATAATGAAACAAAATGCTAGTGGTTCAAAATCCTAACAGTACACTAGTCCCTAGATAATGCCTAATTCCTAAGCAGAAATAGAAAAAGGAATCCATAAATATTAAAAATAGAGTGAACATTTGACTTAGGAACTCAACTTGTTCCCTAGGGCTGGCTGTCTAACTCAGGCTGTCAACTGAATGAAGCTTCTCTATACAGCCTTCAAAGTCTTCTGCAGGTCCAGGGAGATGGCTCAGTAGAATAAACACTTCCCTGGAAAGTGCAAGGGTCTTAGTTCAATCCCTGGTTCCTCAGGAAAAAAAAAGTCTCCTGCAAACACACACATCTCAAATGTCCTTTCAGTGACACTGACCCAGGATTTCTCAATTAACCCCACACAGGAAAGAATAGAGTTAGAAAACATATAAGAGATCGTTTTTGCCAATGTCCCCTTTTGGCCAGTGAGGAAATTGAGGTAGAAAGAGGTTAAACTCATTTGTCCAAGAGCATACCATTAATAAGAGAAAGGGTGGGGCTCAAATCCTAGATGATTCCAAGATCCCTGCTCACTCTAAAGCAGTGGTGGTGAACTTATAGCATACATGCCACAACAGGTTATCACTGAAAGCTCTAAAAGGTTCTTCATCACTGCCCTGAAGTGTGGTAAACATAGGTAAATAGTGATTTCTGAAATGTGATGTTTTACAGTGTTACTAAAAAACTAGCATAGAAAATCTATCAATTCATAGGCATTATAGGAAATGCAATGTTTCCTTTCAAATACTGCTTTAAGGGGAGTCAAGTGAAAACAAAACGACAGCATGTGATACTGTTTAAATTCAACAACAGTAAAAAAGGACTGAATGTTCTTGAAATTTGAATAGATTATCAAACACCTTTACTACCTAAGAGAGGGCTTTTATATAAGACTAAAAGATATACCCAATGGAAACAAGATAACTATAAAATAATCTCAGAGACATTAGAATTCACTGTTTTAACAAAAAAAGTTGCAACCCAATAAGCTGTACTATAATCAGCCTGAAGAATGTAATTTTTCTTTTTCTTTTGTGGAGCCAGGGATTGAACTCAGGTACTTGTGCTTGCCAGGCAAGTGCTTATTCAACTGAGCTATCGCCCCAGCCCAGCCTGAAGAATGTAAAATGGTCAAAAGTCGAGGTAAAAATATTCTGCCTCATAAGTTAATCAAAGGCTAGTTTTATAAGAACTTAACTAACAATAAACTTATTAATAACACCATTTTTAATATACTTACCAAACTGGTAAAAAGAAAAATGCTTAGAAACAGCCATAATTGCACATGCTTGTAATCCCAGCACTCAGGAGACTGAGGCAGGAGGATTGTTGTGAGTTCGAGACCAGCCTGAGCTACAAAGTGAGCTTAAAGCCAGCCTGAACTGCATAGCGAGACCCTGTCTCAAAAAGACAAAAAAAAAAAAAAAAAAAAAAAAAAAAAAAAAAAAAAAAAAAAAAAAAAAAAAAAAAAAAAAAGAAACAGCCATAATTCAGCCTTATAATGATCTTATCCAAATGTAAATAAGTAATGTAAATAAGTTGGTTCAACCATCTTGGAGGGTTATTTGGATGGATGGATGAATATATATATATATATAATTCATATTCACTAACTCAGAATAACATTTCTAAAATTTTTATTTTATTTATTTATTTTTGCTGGCTCAGCCTGCCCTGAGGGCAGTGCAGCATGTGGTGCTGGAGATCGAACTGTGGTCCCCTGAACCTGCCTAAGCAGGCGCTTTAGACTAGTGAGCTACCTTGCCAGCCTAAAAATTTTATTCTAAAGGAAAAATTATCTCCACAAGGACTTAGTGAAAAAACATTGTGATAAAAGCAAAAATTAAACAGAAAGAATATGACCACATTGATTAAATTCTGATGTAGACACTGGACAGGATATAATGCTGCCACACCATACTTTTGAACAGTTGTTTTCAAAGCTGTTCAGACTTCAGGTTTCCCAAGTCAAAGCTATTTGCATATTAACAGGAAATTTGTATTCGCTTTTTTTAGTTGTATGCACACTGTATTGCTGGTGCAAAAGCAACAGTACATAAAGTGCTGGTGTCTTAGCACTAGTTAAAGCGGTGATAAAAACTATCTGTGTACTCGTGTTTTTTTTTTGGCAGTACTAGAGATTGAACTCAGAACCCTATACTTGCCAGGCAAGCACTTATTCTACTGAGTCATCTCCCCAGGCCCTAGGATTCCCCCCCCCCCCTGTGGCTCAGGCTACTGGGCTGGGGAAGTGCCTGACTGTGTTTGCAAAAGCAGGTACTTAAACAACTGGCAGGCTCTCCTGTATACTCTGAATTGCCACTTACTGCTGTAAAAAAAACAATGCTACTTTCACTTGGAAGTGTCCTTGATGAAACAGTAAAAACAATTTTATCAAATTTAACCAGAGTACATCTTAATACTTTGTAAGATGAAATGGAAAAAACATATACAGCATTTCTGCTGCATACTAAAAAACAATGGTTATTCTGTGTATGATAGTTGGTGTTACAAACTGAACTGTCTTATTTTTTTCTACAAAGTATCATTTTTACTTGAAATGACAAAGTATAGTTATTTAAACTTGGGATATTGGCAATATTTTCTCAAAATTAAACAAGAGGAGACTGTCACTTAGAGTAAAGTAAATGGCAGAATTTGTAGCCAATGACAGAATTCAAGCTTTCAAGTAAAAAGTGATTTTTGTTTTTTGAGTGTTTTTCTTCTTCAATACTGGATCCAGGGGCTGGGGAAATGGCTCATGGAATAAGTGCTTCCCTGGCAAGTGCAAGGGTCTGAGTTCAATCCTCAGTTCTGAAAAAAAAAAAAAAAAAAAAAAAAATATTGGATCCAACTCAGAAGTGCTCTACCATTTAGCTATCTGCTCAGCTCTTTAAAAAACTTTTGAGCCGGGCATGGTGGCGCATGCCTGTAATCCCAGCACTCGGGAGGCTGAGGCAGGAGGATTGTTGTGAGTTCAAGACCAGCCTGAGCTACAAAGTGAGCTTAAAAAGCCAGCCTGAACTGCATAGTGAGACCCTGTCTCAAAAAGACAAAAAATAAATAAATAAATAAATAAATAAATAACTTTTGTTAGAGGTATGTGCCACCACAAAGCCTAATATATGTGACTTTTAAAAATAATGAAATGTGTCAAGATTTAGAAAACTGCATTGAGGGTGTAGCTCAGTAGTAGAGCACTTGTTTTAAAAAGTTGCAAAATCAAATGAATCAATATTCTCTACAATGTTATAAAACAATGGGGGGATCCATTCAAAGCTTAAAACTAATAGACTTTAGTATACCAGACTGTGACAAAATCTTTGATTTGCCTTTTTTTTTAATTTATGTATTTGGTACAGGGTCTCACTATGCAGCTCAGACTTGTAGTAATCCTTCTGTTATCAGCCTCCTCAGCTGATTGTATTACAGACGTGCGCCATCACGCCCAGACTCAGTCACCAGGCTCTGCTTGCCCGAACTCAGGGCCAGTGCAGCATGCGGTACCAAGGATCGAACCTTGGTCCCTCCTCACCGTGCCTAAGCAGGTGCTTAGTGCACTGAGCTGCCGGCCCTAATACGCCTTTTTATAATCTTTAAGAAACTTCTACTTGTTGAATTTTAATGCAGTATTAAAACATACACACAATTATTTAGGCATTAAAATACACTTTTTAGCCAGGGATATAGCTCAGTAACATAAGGGCCTGCCTGGTTAAAACTAAATAAAGTCCTGGGGCCAGGGAGATGGCTCAATGGAAAAAGCACTTCCCTGGCAAGTGCAAGGGCCTGAGTTCAATCCTTGGTTCCACCATAATAAGTGTAAAGTTTATTATTGTTAGCATTAAATGATTTTTGTAAGACAATTAAAAAAGTATATATGTAATGGGAATATAAAAATAAGACAGACAAAAAAAAAATACTGGAAAAAGTGACTGTGATAAATGACTTTTAAACTTTCTCAGATTCCCACGCCAAGATGTTCAAGAGGAAGGTCAGTCCAAGAGGAAGGGGAGGTGAAGGAGGAGCCCAGGGAGATCAATGAGGCTGTCAGATAAACCTGTTCCAGCTAAAGTAGAAAGGAAGCCAAAAAAGGCAGCAGGAAAGGATAAATCTTTGGATAAGAAAGTGCAAGCAAAAGGGAAAAGGGGAGCCAAGAGAAAACAGGCTGAAGTGCCTAATCAAGAAACCAAGCAAGATTCACCTGCAGAAAATGGAGAAACTAAAAATGAGAGTACAGCTTCTGATGAAGCAGGAGAGAAAGAAGCCAAGTCTGATTAATCACACATCATGTCTTATCCATGCTCCCTGTCTCCCTTCTTATACAATCCAGAGGAATATTTTTATCAACTATTTTGTAAATGCAAGTTTTTTAGTAGCTCTAGAAACATTCTTAAAAAGGAGGGAATCCCACCTCATCACATTTTTTAAGGGAAAATGATTTAAGAAGTTAAATCATTCTCTGGTTGTTTATTTTTTGGTACAACCAGAAATAGTGAGATATTGAATTATGGCAGGCTTTGACTGTCTCAGGTGTCAGCTTAACATTCCATAGTTTTATATCCTGCAATACAAAGCATATTAAATGGCAATTTGGAATTACAGTCATGCATTTAATATGTCTTAGATCCTTTACAAAACTTGTATTCCCATGTTTTTAGTAGGATTGTTTCCTAAAGAAAACTACTTCCTACTTGCCCTGTCAGATCGTGTGCACTCTAACATCTTTGGTAGTGGTAGTCCAGTTTGCCTCATTTTGTTAATGTGCTGTGAAAGATCAAAATTTTGAGTATGTAGTATATGTGATACAAAATTGTGACTTGGTGGGACTTAAGTAACACTTTGTCAGCATTTGAAGATACTGGCACTTAATCCTCTTACAGAAAATTTGCCTCTAAATTTGAAGTTGAAGCTGGGCATAGTGGTGCAGGCCTATAATCCCAGCACTCGGGAGGCAGGAGGATTGTTGTGAGTTCGAGACCAGCCTGAGCTACAAAGTGAGCTTAAGGCCAGGCGGAACTGCATAGTGAGACCCTGTCTCAAAAAGACAAATTAATTAATTAATTAATTAATTAATTTTAAGTTGATAAGTCCTGGAACAACTGAAAAACAATGCATGGCTTTTTTTGGTATGTGTGTTAAGAATTGTGTACAAAGTGAATTGTGTGTACCGATCCTCAACACAACCAATAAAATCTCAAATATTGAAGAAAAAAATAAAACTTTCTCAATTTAAATTATAGTCCAATAAAATAAATCATAGATATTCTTTTATCTTGGGGGGAGGATCTTCATGAGTTTTGAGATTATAAAGAAATCTAGAGACCAAAGATTTTGAGAACTATTACCTTAGAACAATGGTTTAAAAGAGGGAGGATGTCAATCTGGTAATTTTGCTCTCCAGGGGGCACTGGCATATTTGGAGACATTTTTGGTTGTTATAACCAGATACATTAAATTGGCATATAATGCATAAAGGTCAACAATAATGCAAAATATCCTACAATGCAAGGACAGCCCACCTTAATAAAGATTTATCCAATGGAAGATGTCAAAAAGTTGAAACTAAAAAACCCTGTTTTAGAAGAACATTCAATGATTATGAAGAAAATGTTTTTAAATTCTATAGAACTGCAGAGATGGCCTGAGAGTCCAATCTTAATTTACGAGTATGTAAAATAGGCTAAAATATGTCCACATGTTGACACAGACATCCTAGATGGGCGAGATTACCTCTTTTTTCCTTTAAATCACATTTCCTATCACTGACACCTTTGGGGAACACAATACATAGGATTGAACCCAGGGCCTTCACACTGAGGTATACATGCCCAGCCTTTTATATTTTTATTTTGATACAAGGTCTTGCTAAATCTCTCATTTAAAGCTTTAATTTAGGGGCCTAGGAGATGGCTCAGTAGAATAAGCGCTTGCCTGGCAAGCACAAGAGCCTGAGTTCAATCTCTGGTTCTGCAAAAAAAAAAAAAAACTTTAATTTATCCTAACTCAATTTTCTAACGTGCTGAGATTGCAGGCATGTTGTCACTGAATCCAGTTTATAAACACATATTTTTAAAAATTAAAAGTAGAGGGCTATCTTACTAGTGTCATGTTGATGACTTGTATGTTTCAATAATACATTCTCAACAATAAAGTATGAAATTAGTTGGGGGGACAAACCACAAGGGCCCTCCCTTTTGTCCTTCTCTCAGACAGCAGCTTTCTTTCCCCCAATAAATATATTCTACTCAACCTCCATTAAAAAAAAAAAGAAGCAAGAAAGGAATTAGTGACATGGCTCCTAAAATACATATGGAAGACACCAAAACATGTTCTTAAAGCTCTCCTAACAGTCAAAATCTACAGTAGTAGATATGCTTTGTCAGGTATAAGTTCCCAGACCACAGGTTGTCTTCATTTCTTATCTCACCTCTTCTGCCACAGGGAATTAACCTGGAAAGTGTGCTTTCCTAATTATACTACAAATACTATTCATTCTGAACAGTTTCTTTTTTTTTAAATTTTGTATGGAAGTACACTGCCTGACTTGCAAAATTGTATAAACAAAATTAACATAATAAAGCTCTCTTTTCTCTTGAGTAATTCTAGGAATGAATCAATGCAGGCCTCAATGCCTTCATAGTCCTGGGAAGGTACACTAGCAGGTGTGAACAGAGACGTCAATTCCAAGACTAAATCACGGGCTGCTTGAAGTAGCTGTCAAACACTCAGAGTTCAGCTGTTTCCTGCCAAGCAAAGCACATGTGTCGGCCACCTATGGCAGCAAGTAAGGAAGTATCACTGCCAACCCATCAAACTGGGTCAAGGCATCTATTAAAAAAAGACATAATTAGTCACTTGGCCTTAGTACTAAGCCAAAAGGATACAATTAGAATTTAGATACAAGACTTGAAGTTCAGAATGAGAGAAATCAACTAAGATTTTGACAGATATCTGGATTTGCAAAAAAATTCTTCTTGCTGAGTAGTATTCTTGAAAGGAAATAAGAGTCCAAAGAAAGTATAGCTCAGCAGGCTAAGAATTAAAACACAATGAACACAGGCCGGGGAGAATTTTAGAATACAGAGACACTGTTTCAGAAACAAGAATAGTAAAGTCAGGACCCTTAACCAGATCTCTAAATTTCTTTAATCATGCCATTCCACAACACCGCAGACATTATATAGCCAAGTGGTCAAATATCTGAAAAAGCACAATCCTGAAAACCTTGCTCAGGGCTAATTTATAGACTTGAGGGCTTTTACTTCAAATAGACTATGTTATGGAATAGATACTCCATAAAATTAAGCCTACAGTATGGTTTTAATAGCAATATCTACTTTTGATTAAAAACTATAGAAAAAAAAGTTCATTGGAGAATCATTCATCAAAATACCTTTCCTCAAAATTAACTCTGTAAAAAGCAACAACTCACAGAAGATTTAAAAAGTACCACAATAGCTCAGTAGACTAAGTGCCTGCTTTGGCAAGCACAGGGTTTAATCCCTAGTCCTGCATGCCGTGCTAACAATGCAAGCCTATAATCCCAGCGTCAGGGAGGCTGAAAACAGAAGAATCACCACAAGTCCAAGCTGTATAGTGAAACCCTATATGAAATATATAACATGGAAAAAAAAAAAGTATAAAAGTATCACAAGTGACAGTAGCTCAAGAACTATGCATAAAGAAAGGGGTAACTTACTGTAATCAAATAACCAACAATTTACCTAATGGTTTAATTTGAATACCAGGAAACTCAGGTGATTGTATGATTTATTATACAAACTAGAATCATTTTAAGAATGAAAAGAGAGCTAATACACATACCAGTACAATGGAGAATTTAGGATATCTCAAATAATCAAGATATATTGTCCCCTAAAGTATAAAAAGAGCTTAGCAGGCACCAAGGAAGGCACGAGACCTACAATTACCTTACTACCCCTATAAGGTAATGTCATCTTACTTGCCACCCATCATATGGGAACTTCAGCAAAGGCAGGATAGGTAAAGTTAGCCTTCCTGCCATCATCATCCTGTTATTGCATCTACTACAAATTCATCAACTGTCATTTTCTCACTGACTCTTACATGGCTGAGTCTTCTACAACATAACTTTCATTTCTGGGCTGGCAAGACACCTCAGCGGTCTAAAGCACCTGCTTAGGCAGGTGCAGGGGACCGCAGTTTGATCCTCAGCACATGCAGCGCCAGTCCCACCCTCAGGGTAGGCTGAACCGGCCAAAAAAAACCCATAACTTTCATTTTTATTTTATATAAATGCAACTGACCAAGTGCCATAAATGATTATTATGTCCCCATATATAATGTCCATGGAGCTATATCCTCAATCCTTAACTTTAAAATTGGCCCTAATGCCAGGCATAGTTGCACATGCCTATAATCCCAGTACTCAGGAGGCTGAAGAAAGAGGATCACCAAGTCCAAGTCCAGCCTGAGCTACATAGTAAACTCAAGGCCAACTTCTACTTAACAGCAAGACCCTATTCTCAAAAACCAACAAAACTGACCCTAAACCAGGTGTAGTGGTGGACACTACTAGAATTTGGAAGGGGAAGACAGGAGGGTCACTGCAAGTTTGAGGACAACTTGGGCTACATAGTGAGACCCTGTCTCAAAACATGAAAAAATAAACACACAGACGCTAACAGGGAAATAATATTGGAGCATATGGATTTGCTCTCCACTGAATATCAACTCTCTGAGAAAAAAATGGCAGAATCTCTAATATTCAACATTACAAGGAGCAAGGAGTGAAGAACGTAGTAAAAGTATAACTGCGAAAACATAAGAATAGAAGATAACTAAACTGACCAACTACCACCGCCAAGTCTTTCCCTAAGTCTGTATCTTAAAACTGCTAAGAGTCTAGTTTAAGATCAGAACCTACAGAGCAAAGTTCTTCGCCCAATCAATGAAGAACCCTAGAAATATTTTTTTTTTCCCAGAGAAACAAAATTTTACTTAAGCTTATTATCTGGTCTAGGATTTATACATACCCTCCTGTCTATTACAGTGTTACAAATGACTTAACATCACTCCCTGTGCAAATGAGCCCATGTTACATATTTTTACCTTCTTTCAAAAAGCACTTCTGCAGCACATTATTCATCTAAATCTTAAACACAATTTCCTCCTATGAACAATAATGTGAGGAAGCACATCTTTATTTCTGTATACTGAAATTCAGCCAAGTGGACTCAAGCAGCATACTTTCTGCAGCCATCAAGCTCAAGTATACACTCAGTGTGCATGTTCAGTTGGGCTAATGGATAGGCAGAACCAACCTGGTAATAGAGTTCACTACTCCTAATTAAACTAAACTGAGTTCAATGCAAAGGGTATTTATCATGCGGCTTATATAAGCAAGCATGATATAAAGTGTGAGGAAGGAGAGTTTAGATAATTGCAAAGACCAAAATTCTTTTTTTTTTTTTCCAAGCATGACGGTTTTTTATTTTATTTTATTTTACTGAGAAACAAATAGCAATGAGACAGTTTCAAAACTGATTAATAGAACAGTTTCAATAATTAATACATTATACATTGTTCTCTTCCTAGTGGTTATCCACAGTACAAGCAGACAGGATATCCTGTCCAATCACTATTAGTACAAATCTTTCTACTCATTGAATTAAGTAAGACTAGCTGTATATCTATGTTAACTATTTTGAATATATAAATACAAAATGGGAGCCGGACGTGGTGGCGCAGGCTTGTAATCCCAGCACTCGGGAGGCTGAGGCAAGAGTATTGTTGTGAGTTCAAGACCAGCCTGAGCTACAAAGTGAGCTTAAGGACAGCCTGAACTGCATAGTGAGACCCTGTCTCAAAAAGACAAAAAAAAAAAAAGGTCCTTCCTTTGTATCCCCTTTTTTGTTTAGTCCTGTCAGAGATGAGTGTTCCATTTTTTTTTTTTTTTTTTTTTTTTTTTTTCAGAACCAGGGATTGAACTCAGGCCCTTGATCTTGCCAGGGAAGCGCTTATTCCACTGACCCATCTCCCTGGCCCAAGACCAGAATTCTAACAAAGTGATTTCTAGCACAAAGAGACATCTGCTTGAGGCCTAACACTTTGCTGTGACCAAAACTGTGTTTACTGGCTCATACCCACTACTCTATCACGTAAGCACTAATCCCCTTCCCTCTCCACTTAAAAATAAGAGAAGAAGGCAGTTAGGGAAGTATGAGTGACAGCACTAAGAGAGAAGAATGAAGGGAAAAATAACTTCTTTAAAAATGTATGTAACATTGTAAAAAAAACTTCAGAGCAGTTAGCAATGAATCTCAGAAGACCCAACCTGGCAATCTAGCCCTATCACTATAGAAGCTTTCACAAATACTTAACTTTTTTCATCATCAGGAACATAAGGGAAATAGTACTAGCGATACCTTAGGAAAGATTCATTTGAACATTAGATGTACTCATGTGTGTACATGTGCCTCGTAGTGAAATACCTCTAATATAGTAATGTGTGATAAGTGATATACTAGCTACCTTAAATTCAATACTAACATAATGTTTAACACATTTATTACCCTAAACAGCAATGTCTTAGATCATCAGATAAGGCACTCATACTTAGCAGTGGAAAATGCTACAGATTTGCAAGTGATCAAAAGGGTATGTGAGATGAGAGCTAAATATGAGTTTATAATGGCAATGGCGACTACTAAGTGCTAAAGCTAAGAAAGAAAATTTGAGGAGTAATTATTAAAACCAAATTGTCCACAAAGAATAAGATAACAAAAATTGTCACCCCCCCAAAAAAGCAACTGTACTTCATTTCATACAATGAATTCTGGTAACTACTATTCTATCAATGTTTTGCTTGCTCTCTGCATTACAGAACTCTTATCAGTTACTTGCCACTATCTTTTCTTGATCACACTTTTTTTTTCCCCCCTTTTTTTGGCAGAACTGGGGATTGAACTCAGGCCCTTGCCCAAGTGCTTATTCTACTGAACCATCTCCCCAGCCCATTGATCACACTTCAATACCTTTAAATCTCCCTGCTTTTCTAGACTATAGATAAATTACCTTCTGTGACAAAAAGCTTATTTAGCAGTTAGGGTAACATTACACTCTAAATAAAATGTTGAAAAATAGTAGTTCTAATATTTACTAAGATTGCTGGGTGTGGTGGCATGTGTCTGTAATCCCAGCACCCCAGAGGCTGAGGCAAGAGGATCACACGAGTTCAAGCCCAGCCTGAACTACATTGCAAGTTCAGGGCCATCTAGACTACATAGTGAGACCCTTTCTAAAAAAAGTTATTAAGATTGAAGAGGCATGCATTATGTATGCTACTATTTTTTGCATAAGGTGGGGATAAGTGTGCAGAAGGCTTTCATTTAAGCTAAGCCTATGCTCTACCACTAAGCTATACCTTAACCAAATTTTTAAAATTTTTATTAGCTTTGCGACAGGGTCTGTGTTGTTCAGACTGGCCTCAAATTCCTGGGCTGGAAGGCTCTTTCACTCTCACTCTCTCAAGTAGCTGGGACTATATAGGCATGTGCCATCTGGCCCAGCTGCCAATAAATATTTTCAGGAGTAAGTAAACATACTTAAGAACCAGTTAACTTTCTTTACAGCAAATCAGAGATATGATTTAGTTAAGAGAAACAACTAGAGTTGTACATGTCCTAAGAAATTGTTAAATCAGCTTCTGATTCTTCATAGATCCAGAAAATATGCATTGCCTAATAAAAAGAAAAAGGTAAGAGAGACACAAAGAAACCAGGACCTTCCTGGAAGCAATAAGCCCTACCTAAATTTGGACTGCCAAACTCTAAGCAAGCTGCTCTGAGCAAGTCACTTGTCTACATTCCAGACTACTCTAAAATGAAGGCCTTTCCATTTCTGATTTCATGAGGAAGAAAGCCATGAAGAGGTTACCTAATGCAGTATTTCCCAAGATTTAATCTTGATCACCTTGGATTTTGCCAATCTATAATACTTTCTCCATTTTCTTTTTTCTTGCAGTTTTTTGACACAGGATCTTACTGTGTATGTAAGTCAAGTGTGGTCTTCAACTCACTACGTAGCCCGAGTTGGTCCTCCAATGCATGGCACGCCTCCTGCCTCCCAAGGATTATACAGTGCACCACCATGCAGTGCACCACCATGCAGTGCACCAATATTTTTTTTAAATTGACTTTTCAAAACTCACTTAAGCAATTAAACAGTTTGTGCTTTTCAATTTATTTTAAAAAAATATATTATCAAAATATAAATATTAATCCAAAAATCACTTAAATTCAATTTGTACTGTTTACCCAAACTACAAAAAATAGTAAGCTAGCCATTATAAATCAAAAATCTTAGAAGACAGAGAAAAACTACACTAAGATGCCATCTTACACAAAAAATCATCACAGAACCTAGTAACAACAAATGCTGGCAAGAATGTGGGGAAAAAAGAACTTTACTCCCTTGTTGGTGGGGATGTAAAGTAATAAAACTGGGCTAGCAAGACAACTCAGCAGACTAAGCACCTCTCAAGCAAGAACAGGGACCAGCTTCCTCCCGGCAATGCATGCTGCATGAGTCCCATCCCAGGTATACTGAGCCAGCCATCAACCAGCATGGCGTCACACACCTATAAACCCAGAGCTGGGGAGGCTGAAAATAGGAGGCTCTCGAGTTCAAGCTGGGTAGTGAGACCCTGTACCGAATACATTTTTAAAAAAGGGGGGGCTAGTACAACCATAGAAATCGTGTGGTAACTGCTGAAAAAACATTAGAAAAAAAATGTTAGGGGCTGGAGAGATGGCTCAGCGGAGTAAGTGCTTCCCCAGCAAGGGCAAGGGCCTGAGTTCAATACCTGGTTCTGCAAAAAAAAAAAAAAAAAAAAATTTTTTTAGTATCAGAAATCTAACTCAGGACCTTACGTTTGCCAGGCAGTAGAACTTTCATTTGACCTGGCTCTTCCTTTTCTAGGTATCTTCCCAAAGAGTTAAAATCATCATACTACAGGGATACATACATACCCATATTTATAGCAGTACAATTTATAATAGCCATATCTTCAAAATAACATACATGTTCATTGACATTGAACGAGTTAGGGAAATGTGGTATTTATACATAATGGAGGGCTATGAATATAGCTCATGGGGCTGGGGAGATAGCTCAGTAGAATACGCATTTGCCTGGCAAGCACAAGGGCCTGAGTTCAATCCCTGGTTCCGCAAAAAGAAAAAAAAAAAAAAAAAAAAAAGAATA
>PVKA01036267.1:0-21938 GCA_004027165.1 Ctenomys sociabilis
TTTTTTTTTTTTTTTTTTTTTTTTTTTTTTTTTTTTTTTTTTTTTTTTTTTTTTGTCTTTTTGAGACAGGGTCTCACTATGCAGTTCAGGCTGGCCTAAGCTCACTTTGTAGCTCAGGCTGGTCTCGAACTCACAACAATCCTCCTGCCTCAGCCTCCCGAGTGCTGGGATTACAGGCCTGCGCCACCACGCCCGGCTTTATTTCTAGGCTATTAGTGCCATCTGAGATATGAAATTCATTGGAGTTTTTTTTCTTGTGTTTTTGTGGTGTAATTCTTTGACTACCAATAGGACTTTCATTGCATTAGCATTTAACCTTGGTCAACTCCTTTACCAATATTATAACTTTGAAAAATGGGTCAAGATCCTTTGAAGGCAGTTTTAAGTAGGGTAGTCCAACAGGCACAACTGAAGAATTCATCAATGAGTTAAAGACCCTCTCCTGTGGATTGTGTAGTTAGAAATATTTCCCTAAGACCAAGACCTTTAGGCTTCTTTATATATTCTAGAAAAAGTAAATACTGAAGCCAGCCTCAAACTATTTGTGGTGTGGAGAATCCCAGAAAATAACTGGTAGAATCTTTCAAGATCCCGTCTAGCTCCCTTAGTTCAGTAAGTGATCGTGAGAAAGATGTTTATAAAATTGGTGGATATGATGCACCCCATCCTATGTACCCCAGGGACCACGCCATGCAGTCCGCACACATGGCTGTCTTGCTAAGGACCTTACTGTGCACTCACTGGTATGCTGGAACATGGCCTGAACATTGCTATAATGACAAAGGGGCGGGACGTGTGTGGAACTATCTTATCCTCTCTAATTATTTGCCCTTTGAAAAGAACGATAAACCTGAAGCTCTTGCTCTGTCCTTAGCCTCTGCATAATGAGAATAAAAACTGCAGTTTCTTTCTTTTTAACTTGAAAATTTCTTTGGGTGCAGAGTTGCAAGTATACCTCCTGATTTCAGTTCCAGGTTGCCTTAACTTGAAACCAATTCTTATTGTTAAACTAAGTTGGCCTGGATGCTTCCAGAGGTAGTCTCTTCCCTCTCATGGGAGTGACTCCAGCTTATGCTGATTGTACAAGGGATTTAAGAACTGTTTGGGTGGCCATTCCAACTCTGATGGCCTCTGGTTCTAGCATCTTCTCTACTCTGCAAAGGTCTGTATCCATACTGCTCTCAACAAACCCTGCCTTTCCCTTCTCTCCCTTTAAGAATAGCAACACTCCATGATAGCATAGCCTTTAAAAACTATGGTTCAGATGTTAATTTAAATGTAAAATTAAAGATCATGCACATTATTATTTTCTATCTCTGAATCCATTTAAATTTTCCCAAAGTGCATGCCATTTGCAAATATATCTATACTTGCTGTGCATTTTCTAGTAAATAGTAAACTATTTTATATATATATATATATTCCCATATATACAGGCACCTAAAATTTTTTTTTAATGTTTGGTTGAATGAATGAACATTAAGATCAAATTAAAGTCATTTGTAGAAACTAAATTGCAGAATAGTTTTGGCTGGAAGACATATATAGGGCAATCTCCTCCACGGTTTGGCAGAGAGCATAAATACTGTGCCTTTATTTCCTTCTGTTCCTTATCCTACAAGGTCTATTGTTGGGGTATGTAAGTTTCTAAGCTGTTTATAGCTATTTGATTAGGTCATAAGTTGGCACTTGCGTACCATATCATTGAAATCCCAGTCACAAAACACATTTTTGGGGGGGAGATTTGGTTTTTAAAGAATATCCAGGGCTTAGCTAGCTATTGAGAGTGTATGTCTTTTTTTTCTTCCTTTTTTTTTTTTTTTTTTTGAGAGTATATTTCTTTCCTTCCAGATCATCTGGAATAATCTCACCCTCCGGGCTCCAAGATCTCCCTCCAGGCTGTCTGTGGTGGGTAGACCCTTGAGGTCTTCCTCTGGTCCTATGGGTGGAAAATGACCCAGTCTGTCTGACTTGTGGTCATTGTGGTGAAGTCTCTAGAGGCTGGGGTAGGCTGGTCACACTGACTGTGATAGGACCAAAGCAGAGGCCACCAGTGACCAGGAGGAAGAAAGAGGGAGGGAAGCAGGGTCCTGAAAATAGAAATCACGTCAGAAAATAGACGACAAGCGGATAATGCCGAAGGCCTCTCTCTGTTCAGGAACACTCCAGCACTACAAATGAAAGGCGGCACTGGCGTGCTCTCCAAAGCACGAGTTGCTTTTCCTTCAAGTGCTATTCCCAAAGAAGACCTTGTGGGCTGTGGCGAGCTCTGTTTTCTGTTTTTATCTAGATGTGTTCTTGGAGGCAAGTGGTATTCTTTTTCGAGAATTGCAGTATCATCACATTAACAAAAAGACAAACAAACTTGACAAGAATTCATGGAAAACAGAGAGCGTGGTAATTGCATAGTCTCGTGGCAGGGTGGCCCCGTTTGGCTTTCAATTAAAAAGCAGTTCCAGCACTTGGGTATGCTGTATCGTTTGTTCACTTTAGATAAATACTTTGGGATCTAAATATAGAGCAGGCATAAACCTTTCTGAAGAAAAAAAATTAAAAGCTGTGACTTGGTATCATATCAAAAACCAAGGGATGACTCTCAGGAGGTCTGGATGAGGTTTTAAGAAGGGTTTTGTTACATGACAGCCCCAGTTCTACAGAGCCTTAAGGACCCTCCTTACCTTGAGAGCTCCAGGTGAATCTATTTTTTTAATGAATTTGGTATAGGGTCTTACTATGCAGCTTGGACAGTGCTGAAATTACAGGTGTGTGCCACCACGCCCAAACTCTGTGACCAGCTCACTGCGCCCAAGGGCAGGGATGGCATGGTTCCAGGGACTGAACCCCAGGGACTGCTTGCTTAAGCAGGTATTTAGTCTGCTGAGCTATCTTGCCAGCCCTCATGTGAATCTATAAACACTCAGAAACCTTACCTGCGCTTAAAAGCTTGAGTTAACCACACTGACTGGCAGATAGGCAGATAACTGCATGAAAAGCTAAGATTTCAAGTTGCATTTGATTAGCCCCAGACTTACCCAGTAATTTGTTTTAATTCTGTTGGAATTAAACTCATGATTTCTAAGTGTGCACAGTGGTGGAAATGTCAGACCCTTACTGAGTGAGTTGGTGGGTGAGAATGGGTTTGCCACTGAGGGACAAGGAGTCAGTGACATGCTTCTGCCTACAGGAAATGGGTCCTGGAAATGGGCAGGGAGGCTGCAGGAAGAAGCCAAGTGACCCTGATCACTTCCGCTGCACACTGGGTCCTCAGAGCAGCCAGGCTCCAGACACTTGAGGTTAAGGTGACCCGGGTCCTGCCACCCCCCTGCACCCATTTCAGGGTCTGTGTGAAGACTGCATGGCCTGAGAAGGCCTCCTTTGCTGAACACACGCTCCCCTGTGACCTGTTGGAACCAGCTGGAACCGGAGCAGACTCACAACAAAACCTTAGTGGTAATGGTGCTGGCCATTCTGTACCTGGACTGAGTGACAAGTCCAGTCCTGGGGATGAACGAGGTACGAGCCCGGAAGGACTGCCCTCCTGTCTCCCCACCCTCTCTGCGCACACGTGTCAGCCCCACGCTGACTCAGGATTGCTCAGGACACTAGCTGGAAGTTTCTCCCAGATCCTTTGCAGGTAGCGCCTTTAGAGGGCAATCAGGAAGAGGATTCTAGAGTCCAGGCCACTGAAGCTGACCACATGAACGGGCAGGACCTCACTGGCCACCAGAAGCCTCGTGGCTCTGTTGAGTGCTTCAGTATTAGTCATCCACAGGGCATTTAACATGCCCATCCCCACCCCCTTTTCTAAAAAAAATCTCCCACAGTTTTCCTGAGGCTCAGGAATCTGGGGATGCCTTAACTGCACATATGTGGTCCAGGGTGTCCATGATGCCAACAGGCTGGCCAGGCTACAGTGACCAGAGGGGCTGACTAACATTAAAGGCTCTGCTTCCCTGACGGCTCACCACTGTGGTTGGTGAATTGCTGCTGGTGATGGCGGAAGGCCGAGGCTCTTGGGTACCCGGGCCACTCCATTTAATTGCCTGAGGGCTCTCATGACAAGGTCCTCAGCTGACAGTGCACTCATCTTTCTACAGAACGGACCATTCAAGAAAGAGCAAGATAGAAGACACAGTGTCTTGTATGCACTAGCCTTGAACTCACACTGCTGCTGTGCAATATGTGCTTGGCTGCAGAGGAGAGCCCTCGTCGCTGGGGGAGGGAGGGAAATGGACAAGGACAGGGGCCTCAGAGGCAAGAGCTGTTGGGGGTCATTTCAGAGGCTGGGAACCACAGGTCTGCCCTGGGAATTAGCTGTGGGAACCATCTGCCCAACACCTGAATGCTGAGCGCTCCACAGACCTGCTGCCCAAGCACGTGCTTGCGCCCCCTTGAGGCAAGGGCAGAGCACTCCTGCCTTCCTCCCTGCCAGGCCGGTCACATTCAAGGGTACCCTCCAGCTACTGCACTAGTGCATGGGGTGTGGTGAGCTCATGGGGATGCTCAGGAGTCACCAGTCAACACAGGTACAGGGCCCGGCACAGAAGGCAAGAATCCTCCTGGAGGACTGCTCTACAATGGGCACCTGGTGGCCCGGAGCAGTTAATAATGCTATTTAAGTGTCTGAGTTATACCTGAAAAACTCTGAGGGGAATGTGGCCTCCCTGGATTTCTGCTCTTTTCCTGGAGGGGAAATAACCTTGCTGATTCAGATGGGAGTAGAGGCTAATTGTTAGCAGTTGCTGGTTTTACCGTGGGTAGCTAACCCGGAAACCCCAGAGAGCTTCTATTGTTTTCTGAATGTATGCCACGGTTAGCGGAGGATATATGTGATCCTAGCACTCTGGGAGGCTGAGACAGGGTGTAACTCAAAGTGAAGGCACTAGGTTCAATTCCTGGCCCACTACCATCTAAAAAGAAAAGTTGAATCTAATTAAAAATTTTATTTTTACTTAAGAGACAGTACATGCCAGGCCGTTTTGTACACATGGCCTCCAATTCAGATTTTAGAGGGACTAAAAGGCTCACCCAGCTTCTCAGCTAGCAAGTGGGGCTCAGGAGGCCGAGTGGGTGTGTCTGAAGCTCCTTGGAGCGTCCCAGCAGCCGGGCATAAATCACCGGAGAATGAATCTCGGGGCAGCGGGAGAGGGGGAGGGCTCGAGTAGGACAGAGGGACGTCATTGCTCTGGTGGGATCCTCCCCCACCCCGGTAACGCCAGGCCAGCTCTGCCTGGGGGTGCAAGTCAGGCATCTCTCTCCTCCAGGTTTAATCGTGGCAGTCACTCCTGACCAGGCTGCTGCCAAGTTCAGCACCACTTTCTAAAAATCCCTCTGCCCCTTCCTCGGAGCTGGGTTTTATTGCCCGCCTTGGAGGGCCGGGAAGCGGAGGGCTGCGGCATTGAGTGACCTCCTCAAGGTCACAGAGGCCCAGGTACCAGCACTCACGTTCCAGCCCGGGCCCTGCAGCCAGGGCCACCAGGACTCGGAACACCGTGTTCTACCAGTCGGAGGCTGCAGGCGCATAACCGCATGGCGCGCTTCTCTCCGGGGCACCAAGTGACAGCGCCAGCCCGGATCAGGAAGGGGCACGGCCGCCGGCTGCCCAGTGGCGAGGCAGCGGATCCTGCACGGGACCCCACCCGGGGACCCCACTTCTCGGGGACAGGGTGGGCGCAGGCCTGGAGGCTTTGTGTGTTTGGAACCGGATTCCCCGCCTCCCATTCCCGTTCCCTTCCCCCGGACCGAAGTCCCTGCAGTGTCCAGCAATTAGCACGAGGAGGGGGCGACTGCGTTGGCGGGGAGGGGCGGCGGGGGACACCCTCCTCCTGCCTGCGCTGCCTTCGTGCGCCACCTACCGGCGGCTGGGCACTCTGCGAGCCCGCCCGCACGCCCGCGCTGTTCCTAGGCAGCGGACAATAGACAATGGTACTTTTTTTTTTGAACAATGATTTATTTTGGAGGGTGGGGATTAAGAGGAAGGAGGGAGGGAAAGAGGGAGGGAGGAAGCACCAGTGTGTTTGTCATCGCTTTAGAAAAAAATCTCTGTTCTATCATTGTTTCTGCATATCCATTATATTGAGGACAAAAGAATCCCGTTCTGGAACAACAAAGCCAAGGGAAATGTTTTCTGTGGCTGACATTTAGTTGTGCGCACAAGGTGCTACATTATCGCTGGGAGCTTGTAGAGCAGAGTAGGGCACTGCTTTGGTTCAAAAGCCCGACTCTTCTGCTTTCTGATATGAGCGTTCTTCCACGTGCCCCATTTTAGGCTGCTTCTTTCGACACTCAGCTTTATATTTCTCTAGTTTTCCAGCCCATCGCAAGCGTTCTTTGCACATTATTTTCACACCCCTCCCGAGTTTCTGGCTAACCAGGATAATCGTGTTTTGCATCCCAAGCCCCTTGCTCCCCCGGAATAAAAGGATCCTAATTTTTCCAAGGTGTTAGAGACCAGGGGCCTCCTTGGCCCAAACCTTTCATTTCACAGATGAAAGAGGCAGAATGTATCCCGGAGATGCAGGAGCGCTTGGAGAAGAAAGAGGCCGGAAAAGGAGGCTCCTGTCCAGCCTCCCCGACATGCGCGCCCTCGACACCTCCCTTCGGCGATCAATTGGACAGAGGTGGGGCTGTCTGGCTTGGTGCAGCCCCTCTTCTCCTTGTGGGAAAGGAGGATGCCAGAAGTGGGAAACGTGGATGCCAGCTTCATTCATTTATTTCATTATGTTGCTATAAATTAATATTTATTTATTTGTTTAATACAGGGTCTTGCTACACAGTTCAGACTTGTGGTGATCCTCCTGTCTCAGCCTCCCTAGTGCTGGGATTACAGGCATGCGCCATCAACCTGGTTCCAGGGCCAGCACCACATGCAGTACCTGAGATTAAACTCGGGACCTTGCACTTGCCAGGCAGGCCCTTATGCCCTCGAGCTATCTCCCAGCCCTAAGTTAATATTTAAAACAGCTCTCCAGGGAACATTTGTCCTGGGGTGCAGGGCTTGAGAGTCCCCTGTGACCTGGGGCCTGCGTAGTGACTGGGATATAAGAAGGAGGAATGTCCTCCACCTTTGGCTTCTCAGGGGTAGTTTGCCCAAGGGAACTTGAATACTGCAGATCTCCTTGTAAGGCTCATGGAAAATCCTTTGAGGGAGACACAGGCAGCCGGATCACACTGTAGAACAGAGACATTTTCCCTTATGCTGCCTTCTAAAACATCCTCCAGCACACAGCAGTCCCTTTAAACTCTTGGTGTGTCACACCGACTGAGATGGCAGAATTTTCAGGTCTTAGATGAGAAGCAGGGTAAACATCTCTGCACATCCGAAGTCAGTGAGCCGGTGCTGCAGCCTGCTTGTTTTAAAGGTTGTTCCGTCTGTTCAAAGCAAATAGAGCAATCTCACTGTCTGCAGACAACCAGTCAACAAGCTGGGGAGACTTCCAAACAAAAGACCAAAACATCCTCTCTTTTTAAACTGTTTTCAAAAAGTATAGCAGAAAGGAAAGCGTGCTTGAGCTGTAAGAGGCTCCTAAATTGTTCTGTTGCGCCTAGCCACTTTAAGAACAGTGATTGACATAAGGGCCACGTGATGTGTTGGGGTGGGGCTTAAGTCTCTATCCCTCCTACTTTCCTGTGTTGCTACCCATTCCTGCACAGTGATTCACTTTGCCTTTACAAAAAGATCCAAAGTCCAATGATGTGTCAGGCCACACACATGCACTATGACAGCCACACACTTGCAAAACACCTTGCCTTGAGGACTTTATGAGAGTCAGATGTTAGCAAACAAGACAATGGAGGTAGAAGGGCTTCTCACAGCCTCGGGTACTCTGCAGCCGGTGGGGCATTATTTCTATATGTTTCAAAGTCTGAAAGCATTGGGATTGGTCCCTGGAGGGCCAGTGTAACAGTTCTGAAAGCGGTCCAGCCCATTTTTCAGATAGGCACTGAAGGCTACTTATTAAGGATAAAGTTGAATATCAGTTTAAGAAGGGCTAAAACTCATCTGAAAGAATGCTCTCACTTCCTATAGGAATCTGGTAAATCTGAGGACACCAGCACTTCACTGCTCCCCCAGTGTCCTTATTTGGTAGCAGGCAAATGAAAATGATCATTTTTAGATTTAGGTTTTTCTCAAACTGTAGTGTGAGCAGCTATTTTTACTTTTGCTTCAGTCACCATTCTCTGTAGTAGAAAGTGTATTTGGAATTGTAAAAATATTTTTTTCTTATTTGCAGCCTAAGTTTAAATATGGACTATAGCAACTAAGGGATTCTCTTGGTCAGAGATATGTAGGGAGGCCAGACAGTGACATCTATAGCTTCTGACATGTGGCCCTCATTTCCATCCAGTTAAGGACACTTGATTACGAGCTTCACAAACCTATGGGTGCTATTTTAACAGCACAGCCCATTAGGGCTCCTTAAGTAATTTGCAGATGTTCTAGAATGAATTCTCTTCATATTTATATTGGAAAGTTAGAACCATTGACATGACCTCAGCCTGCAGAAAGGGAATCTTAATCCTGTCAGTTGCTTTCCATGCGGTGGCTCTGTGGGGCACAGAAGCCACTCTGTGGCTCCAGAGGAAGGAGAGATGGTCATTACACTGCGGACGGTACCTTTCAGCTCACATTCCCAGTAACACTCCCATATTCTAGCAAAACTAAGCTTGGAGTTTAGCGAGAGAGGAGCGCCCAAGTTTACCTCCTGCTTGACTCTGGTTTCTGGGTCACAGGAGCAACAGAGTTTGGTTTCACCCACATCCTCACCTGACATGCATCAAGAATCTGACTAGGCAGCCAGCGCTGTGACTCACTTCCTGGGCTTTCCACATGGCTGTGAATGATGTCCCTTCCAGAGTAACTGGTCCAGAGCGGCCAGCTGTAGGGATGGTTCCACCACATCACATTCTGATCTTTCTCTAGTGAATTTCTCTTTGATCAAAGCTACCAAGACTCTTAGGAGTCACAGACTTCCTAGAAACTTATGTCTGTGTGGTAACAGCCTCAGCTGGTCTTCTTGCACTATGCTGGCTGCCTTTCCTTATTCCAGATTGGGTGGTGGATCAGAACCTAACACCAAGTCCCAATGGATCATGCGATAGGTCATTGCCCTGCTACTGCCCATATATCTGGGAGCTGCAATGCCCCTTGCCCCATACCCACTCTAGAAAGGAGCTTTCTCAGTGGCATCTCCCCCTCTGAGGACCAGGACATGTTGCCACTTACTCTTCTTCTGTCCCTCTCCAACTTCACTGTGCACTCCAGCCCCTCCACTCCCCTCATAACTTCTTACAAGGCAGGAAGTGCCTAGTGGAAATGCAAAATAATCATGTCATTTATGGTATTTTGGCAACATTTCTGGTAGTCACTAAAGGATAAGAGTTTATCTTTCTATCTTACATCTCATAAATCTCTTTCCTTCTTTTTTTGTCACTAGCATAAATTGCACTTAGTCCAGTAACAAGGTTAAAATTATAGTGCTTTTCATCATGACCAAGATGCTTTTGCTTAGGATGGGGACAACAGCTACATCTCAAACTTAGCAATTTATTTTGTTTCCTTTGCTGGTATCAGGGCATCCTCTGGAAGGTCAGGAGAAGACGTTCGCTTAACCATGCACAGATCTTTTTGCAGGACCTTGGCTTCTGAGTGTAAATGTTTATGGGGGCAGCCATTAGCCTAGGGGACAGTCAGCTATCCGGACTTCTCTGAGTTTCTGTTTCACACTCCAAAGAGAGCGAGAGCCCTGGTGGGGGGGGCGGTAGTTACCTAACCTCGCCTCCCTGCCACTCCCTTCTCACAGCTGCACTGTGAGGACAGCCCACGGCTAGTGCAGCACGCAGTGCTGTCAGCCTCTCTGCAGTGATGGTCTCCTCCTCCGGTTTCTACGTGGCAGTGTTCTAGACCCAAAAAGGAGAACCTCTGCACCCCTGCTGGTTGGCACCCTTGACTGGCGTTGGCACTGCTCCTCTGTGCCTCTTCTCCTGGGGCAGGGCCCGTGACAACCCAGGGAAGCTCCGATCCCAGAGCTGCCTCTCCTGCTGACTGCCACTTCTCACATAGTTCTGGTGTTCTGCCTGACCCTCAGCCTGGAGCCCTCCTGGCAAGGATCTGTCCCCAAGGGTGGCAGCTGAGGTGCTTGCTCTCTACCAAGCTCTTGAGCTCTCCTGAGTTTCTGCCCACGGGGATCCAGACCTGAGCATGGAAATTGCTCCCAGTTCTGGCTGAGAAGGGGGCTTCTGAGCCAGTTGCTCCTCACCAGCATTTGTCTATATCTGAACTAATGAACTGAAGTTTCGTCTTGCCTTCTTTTTCCAAAGTACACCCACATCAGCCTCTTTCTGCAGTCAGTTTTCTTCGAGGCCAGTTTCAGTTTTCAAATGTTTAGCAGGCATCTCCATCAAACATCTGATTTTTGATTAAGGGTGATGTTTAGGCATTGTTGCCCCCACAAGATCTGGTGCATTTAATCAGGCTGTTCTTAATGAAAGCATTCGCCCTTCTCTCTGGCGCACAAGGTCAGCACCACCCAACTCCTCTCTCTCTCTCGCTTGACCTTATTACTTCAAAATCCTTACTTGCAAACTTTATCACATATTCGGTCATTGAAGAAGTGGAAGAAGTGATTTAGACAGTGCCACACGAGTCTCTCTCTGAGCTCCAGGCTCTGCTTCCTCTTCTCTTACTGAGTTCTTGAGTAAAGTTCCAAGAATAGCTGACATTTCCCCCTCTTAGGAAACAAATGCAGTGTACAAACTAGAGTTCAGTTTCTTAAAAGATAGTGCATTAGAGATGCAGACCGCATCCTCCTAAATATGGCTCTTTACCATTCATATCTATCTATCTATCTATCTATCTATCTATCTATCTATCTATCCATTATCTACCTATTATCTATATATCATCTATCTATCCATCATCTATCTATCTATCTATCATCTGTCTATTTATTATCTATATATAATCTATCATCTATCTATCTATCTATCTATCTATCTATCTATCTATCTATCTATCTATCATCTATTTACCTACCTACATATCATACATATGTCTTCCCTTTTACTATAGGGCAGATATCTCAAGAAATGACTTATCTCTGCTACCATGGCTTTGATTTTTCCAGATTCAATTGGGTCTCAACAAGTGGAGTTAGACAACTCTCTGGCCACAGCTCACACTAGAAGCTCTAGAGAAGTGTCTGGAGATGCACGTAGATGTGGCTTTTATTGATAATGACGCAGTCGATGGAAAAATGTCTTGGCCAGGCTCAGCCACAGAGGAAACATCTCTGTCTACAAAGCATGTGCCTAACCGGCGGTCAATAATAACAAGATTAGAAAGGATGCCCATCTTTGATTTCTCTTTCTTTTGCAACCTTATCTCCAGTTGGTCCCTAGTGTACTTTATTTTTTACTTCAGTACTTGGATTGAATCTAGCACTGAACTATAGTCCCAGTCATTTTTAACTTTTTATTTATTCAGTTTCTCAATTTTCCAGGTCTTGAACACATGATTCTCCTGCCTCAGCTTCCTAAAGGGCTAGGATCACAGGTGTGTGCCACCATCTCCAGCCTGTTGTCCTTGCTTTGTGTAGCAATATTTGTTGCATTTCTTTCTTTCTTTTTATTCCTGCTGTACTCTACCCTCAGATGAAGCCTTTCACTTTGTGGCCCTTTGCAATGGCCTTCTAACTGCTCTGTCCACTTCACATGACCCTAAGCTGCCATTCAGTTAACCCTGTTAAAGCAACACTTTCCCACACATTTTCAACCCACAGTTTCCCAACTTTCCTATAAGAATCTGTCCAAAATCCTCTGAGATTCCAATTTACTCCTGAATTCCCCACCTTTCTTTGCCAAGCCCTCTGATTAAGGGATTCTGTGTCTCCTCATCTCAAGCTTGCTCATGCTGCTCCAGGTACGCCTGTCCTTTCCTTTCTGGTTCTGAATCTTCCCTGTTCTTTTAGGCTCGACTCGCACTCACAGTTTGAAGAGATCAATCTTCTCAGAACACCCTGATATTGTTACTTCTAGAACCATTTAAAGTACTCAAAAAATGCTGTCCCATGCCTTTTGTCCCAGGGTTTATGGTCCTCAGCTTTGTGTTGCTGTGAAAAGTACCTGAGAAAAGCAACTTAAAGGAGAGGTTTACCTCCCACAGTTCCACAGGGTTCAGCCCACAGTCTGCTGGTTCTGAGGCAGGAACATCACAGGGGAGGGGGTGGTAAAGGAGAACTGCGCATGTCATGGAAGCTGGGAAGCAGAAAAAAGGATCAGAAAGGAAGTGGCCAGGGACCAGATAAAGCCTTCCAAGACATGCCCCCAGCAACCTCTTTCCTCTGGCTGGGCCCACCTCCTGAGATAATAGCCCATTCACCTATGAATTCATTAACAGATCATTTCATGGATGAGGTTAGAGCCCTCCCAATCCAGTTATCTACGCGGCCTCCCTCCCTGAACACTGATGTACTAGAGATAGAGCCCTCCATGGGAGGCTTTTCTTATTTAACATTTAGCAGAGTTACTTCGACCCACTTACCTCTCATCACACAATAGGGTAGGGAGCTCTTCACAGATAGTTGACTCACACAGAACATCTGACTCAAAAGTATTGGCTTAAGTAGCAGCAGAAAAAGCAACAGTCAAGGACAATGAGCTACTCAAGCTGTTTCAATAACTAGCAGAGAAAGGACGGGTGCAAAATTTTGTTCCCATGTGGACTGGACCTGCCGGGATGATGAAGAACGTGTCTTACATGGTATTGCACATCTGGAAAGAAGCATGTGGGGTCCTCTTGACCAGTTGCCTGGCTCTAAGTCAGCTGAGACAGAAAGTGACCTGTCATGTGTATACAGAGCCCAGGGACAGGATTCCGTGGTCTTTTGGGGTCTTTCTGGCAGTCCTTTCACCTGTCACTTTAGGTCAGGGTCTTGGGGTTTTCATTTGCCTTAGCACTCCTAGAGTGCATGTTTATAATGCAGGTTCACAGATGCAATCCAAAGCATAGTGCTCCCTCGTTTGGGGATGGAGCTACGTGAATCTGGAAGCTATTTTGTTATATGGATACATCATATATCCCAAATAATCCTGATGCACATGGTCTATAGAATAAGCTGGAAGATGAAAAGCTGCTCTGATTTAACTTTTTTTTTTTAGTGTAGAGGCTTCACATTTATTAAAGGTAAAAGCAGGGAAAAAAAGAATGGGGAAGACATACTACAAAAAGAAGAATCTGCAGAGTGTGTACGGGCCAGTTACAGTGAGAAGGAAGCACAGCCTGCCCTGCAGAGTGTGGACAGACCGCTGGATGGCTCACAGCAGACATGGGCTTAACAGACATGGTCTTGAGGGGCATTTGCTATTTTAAAGAGAATTAAACAAAAACTATAAAAATGATACAGAATTTCAAAACAAGATGGTAGGAAATCAACAACGGTCTCTGATTGAACTTTAAAAAATTAATTGAAGCCAATTCACTCTAAAACCAATTTAGTATACCTAAAAAAACAAAACAGCTGATTCAGCTGGGTAAGGCGACACCCCCTGAAATCCCAGTACTCAGAGGGCGAGGTAGGTGGATGGTCCATTTGGGCTCGGGCTCAACATCGTGTGAGAACGTGTATTGATATTAAAAAAAAAAATAATAAAAGGTTGTTGATAGATCTCAGTGCAAAACCCTGGGTTTGATCCTGAATATCAGAAAAAAACAAGCAAAATCCCCAGCGTAGTAGTAGGGTTTTTTTTCACATTGTATTTTTTATTAGCATATAGTGTTCACCTTGCTTGTGTGTGGTCCGCACAAGTGTAGCGCGCATCTTAAATTGTTTTCTTATTCCCTTTCTCCTTACCCCCTCTACTATCTCTCAACCCTACTTCCTTTTAAAAAGTTTTCCTTAGTAAATTTGTCTTTTTGCATGAGTATTTAAAACTTGGTCTATATTTATGATTTATATTAAGTTGAACTTGATGTTTCATAATAATAAAGATAAATGAGTTAAATAATAAAAACATAGATTATTATTCATAAGAGCTCGTGGTATACTTCATCATGGTGGTACACACCCGAAATCCCAGAATTCTAGGAGACTGAGATAGGAACAACACGAGTTTGAACCCTGCTCATGAAATTAGTAGCAGCCTATCTCTAAATCTCAAAATTAAAAAGCCAGGAATGTAAGTCAGTATAAAGGTCTAGGATGTAGCTCAGTGGAAAGGCCCTGGGTTCAATTCCAGTGCTGGAGAAAAACCTCATGGTACAGTAGGGAAGTAACAAACTACAATGTCGAGGGTAGCAGCAACGACCTGCCACTTTTCATCCATTTGACCTTACCTATGTTCGTGGCAGTCCTTCTCAGCAGCGACTTGAGGTCTGTTACGGTTTGTGTCTGGATACCCACCCCCCAACAACAACAACAAAAAACCTCATACAGTTGTGGGGCGGCCTTCTAGAGTTTTTTGATTGATTCATGGTCCAATGCTGGTATTAGGGTGTTAGTGCTACATCCACGCAGGGGGCAGGCAGCCTGCACCCAATATAAGGGAGAGAAAGAGGCTTGCTCTTGCTCCTCCTTCCCTTGCTGCTCTTGCTGTTTTCCACCACCACGAACTGCTGCCCTCTGCCTGTGAGCCAGCTGAGTATGGACTGAAGCGTACGAGCTGAATAAACCTTTCCTTCTTTAATGCTGAGCATCAGGTATTTTGCCTCAGCAATGAGAGAAAAGCAACCAAGACATAGTCTGTTGCCTATGACACTAGACAGAAAGAATCTATAACATGTGACCCAGCTTGGGCTCCCAGCTTTGTGCTGCTAGGGCCCGTGAAATGCAAGTGCCACTTCCCCATTGTTTCATCAGTTTTGCAAATGTAAGGAGCACTCATCTGTCAAGTTTGCCTTGTAGAACGCTGGAAATGATTAGCACTGTGTGGGCCATTACGAGAGGGCATGACCCACCTTACTCATTCCCCAGACTTCCATAACAATGCTAGAGCCTTCCTTGTTCATCTGGGTCCTTGGACATCACTATCACCACCACTTAAGGCTGAGTGCCCTCTCCATTTCTAACCTAAGTAGACAGTGAATACCCTGCCGTGGGGGCTGTTGTTAAATGGTATGGAGAACAGAGACATGAAAAGCAAGCTCAGGCCCTATTCTGAGAAAAGTGCAGTTGAAATCCATCCTGTATTCTGTCACAGAGTGGACTAGAAGCCAATATCCCGGTGAGTCATTGCTAGCCAGGAGTGGGATTGGGAACCTCGGGAATAGGAGAGACGGGAGCTTGTGCCTAAGACTGGTGAGCCTAGGTCCAGTCCTGTCTAAATGGTGGTTCTGAGGGACATCCTAGGAGAGCTGGTCACAGAGTAGGTGGAAATATGTGATCAGAGCTTGGGAGGAGTTGAAGGCAAGAGACCCTGGGGACATTTGAAACCACAAGATTAGGTTCTGCTGTCGAGAGTCCACCAGGAAGAAGGGGAATTAAAGAATGAAAGCGATGACCTAGGAGTACCATAAATCCTTATTAGATAGAAATTTAATCACTCACTATTGAAAGGTTGAATTTATAGCATCTGAAAGATGAATTAAAATATTTTATTTGCGGGTACAACTAATAAAATACTATTTTCTCTTGCTTTCTTTTCTTGGGTTGTAGGACCTTAAAATACTTCTGTGCGGCTTTCCTGATGTTTCTGCTAGACACTGAATCAGTCTAATGCCTTTTTTGGGGTAGAAAGTACACAGAATGATAGGAGGGAGAGAGGATCAAAGACACAGAATGGGCACCCATAGTTGTTCACGACCAGGAAAGACATTGTGAATTCTGGTGCTGGCTTGGTTGACCTTAAACCTGCTCTGTACATTCCAGGGCCGGGGAGCCTTGGAGATAGCAGAGGGCATTTGCTTGCATTGCTTCAAGTGACTTGACCTTGAGGCTCCTGTGTCTTTGGCCTGCTGGCATAGAACTGCATTCCCTGGCAATTTTCCACAGCTCTGAGTGCTGTGCTTTACCTCTTCGCTTCTCTTCAAATCTTCTTGTGTCTTTCTTGGCAATATGCAGTGTTGGACTCTACCATAGTGGGTACCAGAGAAGGAGCAGGAGGAAAGAAGAAAACCCTGTAAGAAAATCACACCACATGGGGGCTGGGGAGATGGCTCAGTGGCAAGCACAAGGGCCTGAGTTCAATTCCTGGTTCTGCCAAAAAGAAAAAAAAGAAAAAGAAAATCACACCACAGTATCACTTGCATGTGCCCTCAGAGCAACTGTTGAGGCACACATAAATTAAAATTGCTTGCACCATCCTGTTGGGATGCGTTCGTGTCCCTTTGAATGCTGCACACAGCTTGACGTTATCTTTAGGGGAATTCCGGTGGAGCTCAGAGCTGGAGTGACTACTAGGTTTTCAAGGACCTTGTGACTTATGTTGACTTCCTTGACAATGATGTTTCCCCAAGGAAAATGAGACCTTGTCGTCCACGTCTTAATTTAGGTCTGTCAGTGTCACAGAGCCTGTGAGTAGCTCGCATGGGGACCAGCACTTAGCAGGGAGCCTGGAGACCCTGCCTTCCAAATGTGCTGTCAGGAGCTCTCCCCAGCCACGTTGAGCCACTGTGGGTGACAGGTGAGCTAATCGCTTCGGAAACACCTCATTTGGCAGCGTGAGCCTTTGAAATGACAGTGGGGGTAAGAACAGGTTATCACTGCTGTACCCAGTGGTCTGACAGAGCAAACAAAGAGCTCCTCGAGGTGAGGAGAGGTGAGGAGAAGATTAGCAAGGCTCAAACGGGATAATTGGAAAAGCAAGGGGGAGGCAGTAAATTATGCCTCTTTCACTCGGCTTAGTTTCCATATCGCTGGAGTAGATGGAAGAGGTCGGCAGCCAGTGGATGAAAAGCAAACTCAGAAAGGGTCAAGCAGGAGAGCAATCTGAGCTCTGGGGCCGCCTTTGAGGGGTGCTGCTGGATTTCCATGCTTCCAAAGAGAAAGAGGATGTAACGAACAGTTTTCTGTGATTATCTGTGAGTGTTTTTCATATTGCTAGAGCCCAGACCTTTCCCTGGGAAATACTTTGAAAAGCCGCCCAAAATGAAAATGAAAATGCAGAGAGCAGCCAGTGTGGCTCTGATCTGCTCAAGGTGCTCCCCACCCACCCCTACCTCACCCCATGACCTTGGGGAGTTACTTGATTTCTCTGTGCCTCCATGTCTTCTGTGGGATAAAGAAAAATCACCTGCAACATCATACAGAAGTCGCACTTGAAGTCTTTGCTATCACACAAACATTAAGAAAGGGCAGATCATAAACATTTAGATCATGATTTTTGGAGCTGTTGGAGGCCTTTTGGAAATTATAGGGGACTTTTGGGGGGTTGTTACAAGGATGCTGCCATTTAGCGGGTGAAGGCCAACCATCAAAACTTTATTCTGCATCCCACATGACTTTAGAGTGTCCTGTTGGACATCCTCATAGTTGGACTCCCATGTCATGGGAACTTAGGATCTAGCACAGTTTGTAAAATTCCAATGGCATCGTTGTGCATTGAGTTAACGTAGGCTGAACTTTGCATGGCCACGTAAATTAAGGAGAATGTGGTGTTCTGCTGCATCGGGTATTCCCAAGCATGCGGCCCCATTTCAGGAAGTTGTCTTATTTACAACAAAGCCATCTATATGGCCTGCATACGTAACCATCATTTTTCCAGGGCCTCTGTGTGTCTGTGGAGCCTTGTGACCTTACTGTGACTTGTAATGCAGCCATCCCCGAGCATTTGTACATCGAAAAGCACATTGTTTTCTTATAAAAATATTGCATCTTCTTTTTTGTGTGAGCTAACATATTGTATTGATTTCTTTTTGATAGGTACAAGCTGAGTTATACTTACTTAGTTTGGATGTTAAAGTAGCATAAAGATACTTGTTATTAAAAGGAGTTGTTAGATCTGATAGGTTTGAAAATTATAGGTTATTTGGGCCAAGTTCAGCACAACCAGGAAAGGTGGAGCTCTCAGCAACTGGTCCCACATAGAGCGATAGGAGCCTGAAGAGAGGTTGTTGTATATGGTTTAAATTTGCCTCTATGGTTTAAATTCTAGTTTGGTGGTTAGTTCATGTTGCCTATCGCTGTCCTCAAGGATCTTGGCATTAAGCTCTTGATGAAGATGTTAGTTTGCTGGAGAATTTGGAACTTTAGGAGGAAGAGTCCGGCCAGATAGCTCAGCGGATTAAAGTGCCTGCTTAGGCAGATGCAGGGGCTGGGAGTTCGATTCCCTGGCCTGCTGTGCTGGCCCCATCTGTGGGGCACACTGAGACTGGGCGTGGTGGTGCGTGCCTATAATCCCAGCACTTAGGAGGCTGTAAACAGGAGGATCATTGCAAGTCTGATTTACACAGTGAGACCCTGTATACCCTATATACCCTGTCCTAAACACACACACACACACACACACACACACACACACACACACACACACAGAGGAAGGATCAATCTATTTGCATGCTGTCCTTCCTGCTTGTGAGCTCCTCTCTTGCTGGAGGAGCCAGATCAGTCCACAAATGTCTATTTTCCAGGCTTTTCTGTTCTCCTGCTTTGTGGAGAGACAGGTGGCTGGAAAACAACGACTTGGGCCCCACTGCCCCTTGTCCCCAGCACCTCTTACTTTGCCCTTGCTGTCCACAGGCTCAGGGGCACCCACGCCCACTCTGCACTTCCTAGTTAATTCTGAGGCTCTATCCCTGAAAGTCCTGTCCTGAGTGGAGGAAGAGTATCTGTTTACTTGATAGGCAAAGAGAAAAAAGGTGTTGTTGCAGAGAAATCTGTGGTGGTGAATGGCCCAGGGGAGGACATGCTGGGGAGGATGGCAAGTAGAGATAGTTTTCCGGAATGCCTTTGTTGGCTCAGGCACTTGTAACAAAGACACTTGTGACAAAGAAAGGATTACAAGGAACTAAAATTAATGTCGCAGTTCTGGGGACTAGAAGTTAGAGATCAGGTACCAGCATGGGTGGTTCTGGGGAGGGCCTCCTCTGTGCTCTACCCTGCCATGTTCTGCTCACCCTCACATCACAGCAGACAGAACTAGGGAGCTCTTTGGGCTCTCTAATGAGGACTCACCATCTTGACCTAATTGTCCTCTAATAGCATCCGCTTGAGGGTTAGGATTGGAACATATGAATTGGGGGGGGGGTCTGCAGAAACATTCAGTGTAAAATACTAAGTCCCGAGTTCAGTTTCATTCTATTAATTGATTAGTTAGAATATATGGATGGTGAAGGTACTCAAGTCTAGTCCTGTGAAATCAAGATGAAGAGCCATTAAGCCTTTCAACGCTTCACATATACAGTTTTATTCAGATACATGTTTCCCGGAGAGTAAGCTCTTCTCTGTCTAGGTACGATGAGAAACTAAAAAAAGAAAAGGAACGCAAAAAGAAGAAGGAAGAAAATATTTGAGGATTGGGGATATCTCCAGGATCTTTGCTGGGCCTGGTTGCATTTTCAAAGTTAGCCACAACCATTTCTTTTGTTTTATTTTTATTTTTTGGCAGAACCAGGGATTGAACTCAGGCCCTTGTGCTTGCTAGGGAAGCACTTATTCCACTGAGCCATCTCTTTGCCCTCCCCCCACAACCATTTATTTTTTTGGGGGGGCAAAGAATGGAATCAAAGTCCTTTCTTCCTGAAGTTGGGTCCTTGGTAGAGCAAAGCACTGGTGAAAAGAGAAAAGGCTAGAATATCTCCATGGTATAAAAACCCCAACCGTAGCCCCTGGAGCTGGGGATCTGTTTACAATAATGCTAATGACGTTGAAGAATCCACAGAGCGATAGAGAGCTGGAAGGCAGTGAGGGTATGATCAAAGAGGAGCCCTGGATGGGAAGGGGAAGGAGCAGCAGGGCCGCGCTGGGCTGTGGCCAGAACAGGGCTGTCGTGAGCAAGGCTTGTCTGGGGCAAGGCTGCATCACGTTGTCAGAAGAGGGGTCTGAGACTAAGAACTCGGAGCAGCTCACCGTGTCCTTGGCTTGGAGGACGGCTGTGTGCGCCATCTTGGGGAGACTACAGAGTCTGCGTGAAAAGTGTCCCAGGGTTGCTGGCTGCCACCTTCAGGCTCTGATTTCCAGGGACAGGATCGTTTCTTGCCCTTTCCCTACCTTGCTGTGAATCAAAGGAGTCCAGCTTCTGCAGGGTGCTTTCCCAGGACTGAGGGATGATGGGAGGCACGAGGAGGTATTGTAAGGTGCGGTGGGGAGGCCAACAGGCACTTTCTGCCTTCTTCTTAAGCCACCATACTCTCTGGCTTCATTCATTGCCTGGTGGGCCTGCTGTGTTTCCAGCCTCCGACAGCACGAAGTGAGGAGTCCCTTAGTGCAGGGACCCCCTCTGCTCTTCCACTGGCCTGTTGCAGTTCTGGATCCTCAGGGCCTCAAGGCTGTGTCTCAGCTGCTCCATTCCCCGATGTAATCAATTGCTAGGGTTTCTGTTTCCTGCCTGGAGCAGCGGGCAGATTTCAGGACTCCACAGTGTGTGGCACTTGCTGAGTCTCCTCTCTCTCTCGAGAGCTCCAGGAACTCTGCCTTCAGAGGAGGAATTTGAGCAGGAATGATAGGTGGTAGATAGGAATAAAAAGTTCATGAAAGAGTCAGAAGGGATTTGCTAAGGAGCTCAGAAATAGAAGAGTTACATCGACCCTGTTTAGAGAGAACCAAGGTGCTTTGATGGGGCCCAACATCAGTGAATGCCATGGCATTCTTTGCCCTCATAGAATGTATGTATCTTGTATCTGGCTTCCAATAGGTCAGAGAAGAATGTGATGAGTGCTTCTAATTTAATATTCCTAGAATATTTCCATCGCATCAAGTTCCCACTAGGACAAGTATACACGAATGAATCATTATAATTTTCCCCTTTCTCATTCCAGCCAATCCACTTGGGCCTCTGCTAAGAACTGATGATAAAAGTGATGAAAGCAAAACAAAGCATAGTATTATCATGTCATTTAGAAAGAGAAAAGCTTTCCAGGAGCTCCTTTGTTGTGCTGGGAGAGCAGACTGCCTATTCCAAAGACTTGCGTTTTCCCTTATAGACAGTCACAGAGTAATGCAACCAAAATAATCTTTGGCTGCCACTGAGGTCATCACGTGGCCCCTGCTGAGCCACGGAACAGTGCATGGAGGGGGGTGGTGCCTGGTGCTGCACGCATCCTTGGAGAGACATGTGTGTAGGCATCACTCTGACGATGGGTGCCTCCCTCAGAGACAACAGGAACATCCTGTTCCACTCTGATTGTGTTGGACCCTATCCCCACACTGGGGACAGGGACAAGGAGCATGTCTATATTACAGGCACTGCAGATTACAATGGGAGAGAGAAAGGCCACATGGGAGTGTGTCCTTGGGGCAGGTGATTTTTCATGATGGGTAATGAACCCACCATACAGAAGGGCATTGTGCTGCAGGTTTAACTGCACCAGCAACTCTGGCAGGCATATGGATACTTAGTCCAAGTGATAGTCATAAGAGAGGACAGTCGTGGGGACGCTGCCTGGCTGGCAGTGATGTACCGAGGGCAAGGATCCAGCGCCAACAGTTCAGAACGAATAATGGAGCAAAATGATAAGGTCCTAGAGTCAGTGGCTCATCTGTGCTACTCTTCTATCATGCAGTGGTTTAGGAATATGGCCAGCAAGTTCTGTGACATCCTTCCCACTGAACTGTCAGGTCCTCAGTGTGTCTTTTACTCTTGGGCCTGAGGATGGGGCAGGAAAAATACTCTAGTGTTTCCTCAGTCGGAGTATACAGAAGATGTGGCACCAATAGGACTTCCCGGACTGGATCCTAAAAGGCCACACCTCTTCCACCTTGCTGAGAACTCGAACATTCTCACAGAGCCTGGAGCTGTGCAGAAGACACCTGACTGCCATCCTGGGGAGTTCACTCAGGGAATCACCA
>PVKA01036268.1:0-21943 GCA_004027165.1 Ctenomys sociabilis
CCCATGTTTAGCCTTGGATGGGGAACACTCAGGGGAGGTATCAGGTCACAGCCACTCTGCCACTCACTGCTGAGGCCTGGTGGGGTCCTGCTGGCTGCTGCTGGTGTGGGCTGAGGATCTGTAGTGTCTGGGGCCTGGGCTCCCACCTCAGGCAGGAAGTGGAGGTGCAGGTGAGGTCAGGAGTGCCGGGCCTGATGGGCACAGACTGCAAGCCCTGTTCCATTGGAGGGGCTACTTGCTGGCCTGAGGGGCCCTGGGTCCACAGCCACACCAATGAAGAGGTTGGGTGTGAGTTTGCAACCAGGCCCTTGGGACGTGGCTGTTGCCAGAAAGCTGGTTTTGAGGTGCCCAAGCTGCTTCCAGCTGGTGGAGCTTTCTGCTTGCTCTACTGTCACTTGGCTCCTTAGGGGCTCCTGGGAAGGAGGCTGGAACTTCTGGGCTTACCCTCATTACCATAGTGCCCAGCCATCCTGCTAAGGAGGCTAAGTGTCTTCCTGACCCTGGTAATTCTTGACACAAGTAGTAGTTCCTATACTTCTGTCCTGGGCACAATCTATCTAGCACATAAGGGCTTCCTGTGCCACAGAGACAGAATCAAGGCCAGGATTGCATCACTTCGTAGGCCATACAGTAAATGATTTGGAGGCCCGAGTCCCAGGCCTGCGTTTAGTGGTTTTCCAGAGTCCCCATTGTTTCTGATGCACTCCCAAGCTAGAAGGGAAACCAGCTGGGCTAGCCACCTGTGGCCCCAGGGCTTCTTTATCCCAACACTTTACTGGAGATTGAACCTAGAACCTCTGCTCAGCTATACCTGGAGCCCTTGTTTATGTTTTATATTTTTAAGACAGATTTTATTAAGTCACTAAACTGCCCAGGCAGAGCTTAAACATGTGATCCTCTAGAGACCTTGCCACCCCAGTGCTTGGAAGGACAACACACCCAGCCAGCGCTGTTTTTGGAAAGTCTGGTCTGGGCACCCTGCATGTGGGAGCTATAGGCTGGGCTCTGAGTTAAGGGACAGTGGGAGGGCAGAGAAGGGAGTGGAAAGGGACTTCTGTCACTGCTGCTGCTGCTGTTTGAAGCTTTCCTGGAAAAGGTAGGGACCTTCCTCTTTTGGGTGAGGTCTTCACAGCTCTGAGGGTGTGCCTTGCTTCATTTTTCTCTTCCCCCACTTGGGGAGGAGGAACAAGTCTGTTCCTCTACCTGGTGGTGAGTTTCTTCAGGTCATTGGTCCCTACGTGTCATTGCTGGGAGCCCATCAGCTGCATTGCCTACAGGAGGAGGGAGCTTCTTGTTCTCCCTTAAGAGGTGCTTGCTGAGCTTCTGCATATTTGAAGGAAGCAGCTCTTATGTCTCACAACCTTCCAGCTGGCTGGCTGCCTGCTCTGAGGGCTGAGGCTGGGGAGGTGTAGGGGACACCAGGGCCTCTCCGATTACTTACTGTTTTTTTTTTTTTTTGGCAAACTGGGGTTTGAACTCAGGTCCTTGCACTTGCCAGGGAAGTGCTTTTCCACTGAGCCATCTCCCTGGCCCTGGATAACTTTTTTTGGCACCATCTATCTTGATGCATTGGGGCGTCCTTTGGCTCAAAGACAAAACAGGAGCCTAACCTGACAACACTGGTCCCACACAGCTTCCTGGGTTGCCTGCTTCTGTCAGTGCCATTCTCATCCACAAGGACCTCAAACTGGCCTTCCCTCAGATCCTTGCCCTGTGCACCAGTGTGTGTCAGCAGGAACTGGCATGGTGAGCAAAACAAGGTGACCCAGATGTCTTCAAGGTGTGGCACCGGCTCTGGGGACACCAGGTATGAGTGAAAGCAGGGTGGAGACTTTGGGTGGGGAGCACTGGTTCAGCCCCAGCACTGAGAGGGAGAGAGGGGAGGAAGGCCTGTGGTAGCTCACATCTGTAGACCCAGCACCCTGGAGGCTAGGGCAGGATGGTTACCATCAAGTTGGGCCCAGTCTGGGATACATAGCTCAGACCCTGTCTCAAAAGAAAAGTGGTAAACAGCAGAACTCACCCCCTGAGATTTGGTCTTCAGATGCTGGAGGATAGCAATGTGGGGAAAAAGAAAAGGAGGTTGTGGTCCCCAGGGCCCAGAAAAGATCTGAAGCAAGAATTAAAGCCCATGGGGAGAGCACAGAGGGACCTCAACCAATGACAGGCGGAGGTGGGTATGTGCTCTACCAACAGATGCCTGGTGACCAGAGAGGCCTCCAGGGAGAATTGCACCATCAGAATGGAGCAGTGGACACAGCAGACTGTCGCAGCTGCTGAGTTATTCTGGTGCAGAAACGTCTCCCAGGAGAGGGCAGTTGGCCAGTAGCCATCTGAGCCTAGAACTCAGAGTAGCTGTGGACCAGTTCTGTATTGGCTGCCAGTGTCACATTGGGTAAAACAGTTCAGGTCAGCAGGAAGTCAGGGAACCAAGTTTAAGCTGGCAGGAGGCTCACAGCATATAGTACATTGGGCAAATCTGGTTCCAGCCTTGTAGAAAACCAGCCTGAATTTGGTGGAACTAAAGGTGCAGGTTACTGAGATATCTATCCTGCTGTAAACCCCAGCTGGCTTGGGGTCTCAATAGACCTCTTCCCATGTACCTACCAGGGACAGGAGAGATATACACCAAATAGGACATTTTTTTCGTTCTGCTTGTTTCCCTTTGCTTATTCTTTTTATCTGAATGTGAACACTGTTTCTAGTTTTTATACTGTTTATTTCTCTTTCCCTTGTCTTAACTAGCTTCCCAAAGTTCTAGTTTTTATACTATTTATTTCTCTTTCCCTTGTCTTAACTAGCTTCCCAAAGTTCATATAATCAATTTTCTTTTGTTCTCTGACCTTCTAATCTCTTTCTCTTCTATTTCTCTCTTTTTTCCAGAACTCCTTTTATTTTTTCAAGCTGTGGCAGGTTTTATTAATGAAAAATTTTGCTTGGTTTATTTTTCACCAGTCTGTTCTGGCATGCTTCTAATGATACCAGAATCACCTGGATCAATGATTGCCAGTGTGCATACTCTAGTATTTTCCACATGCTTTGCCCAGTTCAATATCACTGCCACTGTAGTGGTGGACACCAGTTTTGGCCAACATGGCATAGTACTCTTATCTCAGATTTCCTCAAGGCTGGGCAGTTGTTGGCAAGGATGACCAATTTCGCTTTGCCCTGTCTGATCATCTTCAGCATCTGCTTGTACCCCAGCAGATGTACTTCCACTTTTCATAACAAGTTGGAGCTTAGAGTTGATGGACTCCAGAGATTTTTTTGTCTTCTTTGCGGCCACCATCTTCCTGCCTTTGGTGTGGACGGCCCTCAACCAGGAGTAGCTGTCAAGATGGCTGGGGAGTGAGAAAGGCCAGAACTTTTAAATTTTCTCCCCAAGGGTAAAATTTGAGGGCATTTTTACTGTATACAATTTGCTGGCTCGCTTAGTTGTGTTCTGGGAGCTGGGGAAGGCTGGGGCTGTTCCTCCTGCAGCTCCCCTGTACAGCTGGGTACAGATGCACAGAGCTGTTTCCTTCCTCCAACAACACCAGGGTCCCACAGGCACAGGTGTGGCCTGCAATGGTACAGACCATTTCACCACCCAGACTGCCCGTGTCTGTGAGTGTGAGCATCTGGGCTCTCTTGATCCCTCTTAGTTCCCAGACTCCTGACCAGTTCCTTGGGCTGCTCAGGACCCTCCAGAAAAGCCCTTTTCTGCTCATGGTCCCTGGTTTGTCTCAGTCTTCTGGCTCTGTCACAGGTTCGTGACTGTGTGTGTACCTGGCTGCTGTGGAGCTGGGGTCTGTGTGTGCTAGGATGCTTCTCTCCACTGTCCACAACTGCTGGGTGTCCAAGGTCACTGTGGCTGCTAGCTTAGTGGTCTGCCCAGCCTTGCAGCGCTTTCCCCAAGAGGATGGGCCACCACAACGACCAGTGGTTGAGTGGGGTAGGAGGCCAACACAGGGCCTTAGCTCTTATACATCTGCACTTACCGTGCAGTGTCACTTTCTAGAGCCGGACCTCAGTGCTCACTAACCCCCCCTCAGAGCCTCCCCCCTCAGGAGCTCTCCTGAGCAGCTAGCAGTTTCCATCCAAATGTCTTCAGAGCTGCTGTGTGCACAGGTGGACCTCAGCAGAGCTGCTGAGGTGTGTAGGAAGAGGTGCCCCACCCAACTCCGCCTGCTACCTGCTGGAGGAGCCAAAATAAACCTACTAAGGTAAAGGGCTGGCCAAATACCTCAGCAGATTAAATAGCCTGTAAGGAGGCGCAGGGGCCAGGGATTTGCAGGGGTTCAATCCCCAGGCCTGCCGTGTCTGCCCTGCTCCCAGCCAGGGCGCCCTGAGAGGTAACTGAGACTGGGCATGGTGGCACTCCTGTAATCCCAGCTCGTGGGCTGCTGTAAACAGGCGGATCACTGATTTAGTAGACCCTGAACATCCCATGGACACTTCCCTAAAAATACAATAAAAAAGAAAAAGTAAGGTGGTCTGTGTGAGCTGTCGTGGACGCAACTTCCCCTCATCCCTCACGAGAGGTGGCAGTGAAGGGCACAGTCTCTTCGACAAATCTAGTTACCCCTCATTGTCCTCCTTTGTTAGTTCCTGCTTGGGGTGTTGGGGACAAGGCTGGGCCTGGCCCAGTGAGAGGTCGGGCAGACTCAGCCTTCCTACTGCGGGTCGTGCGGTCGTCCTGGGGCTGAAGGTGCCTTGCTGCCGCCTGGTTTGACCACCCGGCCAGTTGTTTCACTGTCCGCACCTCTCCCTGAGCCTACCCTAACCTGACACAAGCAAACCCAGGGCCCTGCGGCAGGAGCCACAGGCCTTCTCCTCTTCCGCCACCTGCCGACCACTCCTGCGCACAGGCTGGGCTCAGAGGCAGGGTGGTTCTGAGTCCTTTGTGGCAAGGTCCCTGGGGGTCCGAGCAGCGCGCCAGCGCCATTTCCTCTCCACACCCGCCGTGATAGGCGTGTTTCTAGCTTGCAACACGCGGATTCGCTCCCGAGGTGGCCACCAGAGGGCACTTGTGTGCCGCCCCGGCCACAGGGGAGGTCGCCTTAGTCCCCCACATAGGTTGCAGCTGCCCAAACTCAGAAGGGAAGCCAGCACCACGAAGCCTGCCCAACTCAGCAGTCAGACAGAAGCCACCCAGACAATGTGGTGGGACACCTGACAGGAATGGGTTTGGGGCACCCACACATGTCATTTTTCTTACCTCTGTGTGAGTATTGGGGGCCTCCTTAGTGACTTGTGCTAACAGCTGCTGCTATCCCTCCAGATTGGACACATCTTACTGGGCAGCCACCCATGGGGGACATGCCTCACAATTTGTTCCCACCAAATGGTGGTGGCTCAGGGCCACCTCAGGAGTTATGTAGTGGCAGAGTCAACTGGACAGTTTCCCACTACCTGGGGTCCCTGTGTGGCCTGGGGAGGTGGGCAGAATGGTTCCCAGTGAGCTGGGGATTTAGCTCAGTGGTACAGTGCCTGCCTGACAAGCATGAGGTCATGAGTTCAATTCCTTGGGCACTACCCCCCCCCCAAAAAAAAACCTGAATGGTTCTCAGGATACAGCTTGATAGCCTCTGTGCTCAGAAAGGAGGAGGAGGGGACCAGCCAAAGGATCCGGGGCTCACAGGCCCATTGACTTGGTCTGAGCTGTCCTAAGCATATGAACCAATCAAGCCTGTAAGCTGTAGTGGTTTCAGCACTGGAATTGGATATGGCACCCAACAATTTTTTTTTTTTTTTTTTTTTTTTTTTTTTTTTTTTTTTTTTTTTTTTTTTTTTTTTTTTTTTTTTTTTTTTTTTTTTTTTTTTGTCTTTTTGAGACAGGGTCTCACTACACTATTCAGGCTGGCCTTAAGCTCATTTTGTAGCTTAGGCTGGTCTTGAACTCACAACAATCCTCCTGCCTCAGCCTCCCGAGTGCTGGGGTTACGGGCCTGTGCCACCACACCCGGCTGGCACCCAACAATTGTGGGGAGAGCCCTGACTGCCCTTTGGCCCCTATGACTTATTGATCCTGTGCTTCCCAGGCTGGCCTTGACCCCTAGGCTGAAGCCATTGCCCTTTGTTCCTTTTAAATCTCTAACATTTGAATGAGGCATAGTGGCCTCTATGCCTTTAATTCCACCATTTAGGAGGCTGAGGCAGGAGGATTGTGAGTTCAACATCAGCCTGGGCTACAAAGTCAGCTCACAGCTAGCCTGAACTGCATGAGACCTTGTCTCAAAAAGACTAAAAATAAATAAATAACTCACCACCATTTTGGCTGGGGAGTTGCTCAGTGATAGGGGAAAGAATCACAAAGGAGCAACACAGAAATCTTTTAGAAAGTCAATCAATGAAGGGCTGGCCAGAGAGCTCAGTGCACTGAAGTGTCTGCCTAGGTAGGTGAAGCAACTGGGGTTCAATCCCTGGCATGTCATGCCATGCTGGCCCTGCCCCTGCGGCCCACTGGGACAGGGACTGAGACTAGGCATGGTGGTACACACTTGTAATCCCAGTGCTTGAGAGGCTGAAAAAACAAGAGGATCATTATGAGTCCAATCTATGTAGTGACACCCTATAGACCCTAAAAATACAAAAAAAAAAAAAAAAAAAAAAAGGTCAACCAATGAAAGGACCAAGTGTTGTGATTCAAGCAGGATTTTGTGGTAAACCAATCACATGTTCCACTGAGAGAAAGGGGAACACCAAAGCAGGGTGCCCCTCCATCCTTCAGGGCCTAGTCTCAGCAACAGACTGGCCCTGGTTAAGGCCTCTGCTTGAAGGCACCCTCCTCTCCTCGGTGAAGGCACCTGGGCTTCCTCGAGTTCACCAGCTGCCAGCTGCCCTTCTGTACTGAGTCTCATGTCCCCATGTCTTAGAAGGTTCCTTTCCAGGCTGAGCTAGGCATTTCTCAATACCTTGGTGGGGAAGGGACAGGAGCGAGAAGCTGGGTTCTCATAGAACTGGTCTCAGAGCACAGATCTCTGTCCTGTAAGAGAAGGAAGACACTTGTTCCCTTCAGTGACTCCAAAGGGCCATGACAGTGAGGCACCTGCCGCTGGTGGCCACTGACCTTGCATTGTGGTAGTGGCATGCTTCCTTATGTTCCCATCGTCTGTCCTGCCACTTTCACCCATAATTGTCACACTCAGGAGCAGCACACTCAGCTCTCCACACTTCCTGGGCTGAACTTCATGCCTTGCATATCTGCAGAGGAGGAAGGGTCTGGCAGAGGTAAATGCTCTCATGTGTGGAAAATGCCTGCATTTGTGATGGGTTCCCCACAAGATACACACAGGTGTGTCAAAAACAGCTGCACATCTCTCTCGCTCATGTTTGGGCTCAACATCCAATCAGATCCTGGATGTTATGGCCCAGATCTGGGGCATATGGAGGGTGATTTGAGCATAGGAGTGCTATCCTGATCAGTGGATTTGTACATTAATGACCTGCACAAGTTTATGCCCTCCCTTGCACTCTCCTTCCCTGCTCCCTGGACACTCTGACATCAGCAGCTGTCCTGGGCCTGGCTCTCCCAACATAACCTCCCTGCCTGGAGCCAGCTTACTGGGGCCTGAAACTGGGGGCCAAAACTAAACCACTCTTCCTTTAGGCTGTGGGTGTGGGGAATATTCTGTCCCAGTGCCAAGGAAGTGAGGATAGTGTGGGTCACAGGGACAACCACTAGAAAGACAGGCTTGAAAATAAAAAAGAAACACAGAAGAGGTGCCCAGAGGAGGCAGAGACAGGCACTACAGAATTGGTTTGAGCAAGTCATTAAAATACACAACACAATGTGGGGGAAGGGACTCAATGGAGAGATGCCACAATATATTATGTAAATGGTCAAAGTTTCAAAAACAAAACAATGAGGCATATGAGCAGGAAAGGCCCAAACTCGGGGTGGGGGGAGAAAGCAATCAATGGGAACTCAGTAAAGAGGGCCCAGATGTTGGACTTTTATCTCTTTCCTGTTCCACCTTCTTGGGAAGGGGCTCCAGTGGGACCAGAGTCCATTCTTGATCCTATGTTTTACAAAACCCCTTCTCCCTGTGGAGGAGCTGTGGTAGGGAGTCAAGGGGCATTAACCCAAAGCTCCTGTTCAGTTATTTCATCTCAGAAGTGGTGACATCATTTCATTTCACTCAAAGAAATGGTGTTGAATTCTCCCGTGGGTTAATCTTGTTTGTCACTGGGGTGTGACTTTGTGGACCATAACTGGTTCCTGGCCTTTTCTCTCTGGCTGTTCCCATGCTTTCTGCTTCCTGGCCACCATGACATGGATAGCCTTCCTCCACTGCATCCTTCCACAATGAAGTGTCTGGCCTGGGCCCAGCTGACCATGGACTGAAACCACCTCAACCAAAAGCCAGGAAAACCCTTTAAGTTGTGTGTCAGGCACATCGTACCAGCAACAGAAAGCTTCTTTCTTTCTTTCTTTCTTTCTTTCTTTCTTTCTTTCTTTCTTTCTTTCTTTCTTTCTTTCTTTCTTTCTTTCTTTCTTTCTTTCTTTCTTTCTTTCTCTTTTTCCTTCCTTCCTCCCTCCCTTCCTTCCTTCCTTCCTTCCTTCCTTCCTTCCTTCCTTCCTTCCTTCCCTCCCTCCTTCCTTCCTTCCTTCCCTCTCTCTGTCTTTCTTTTTTTTCTGTTTTTTTGACATGGTCCAGATGAGGCTGTGTACCAGAACATGAGTAGGAGCAAGACAACACTCAGACTGGGCCTGTGCAAATGACAGCTCCAGAATAGCAAGGGGACGACAAAAGAGCTAGGAATAAGAAATATAAAATAGGCTTTGCTACTTTGGAGCTTTCCTTTGTATTTATTTTTAGCAATGATTGTGTGCCTAACTGCATTAAAATAGTTGGCGGCCCCAGTCATTGTTCCAGACCCTTGCACACTGCAGCAAGGCGGGCAGGCTGTGCCAACCGTGGGTGCAGCTGGCAGCCCGGCCCACCCACACCAAGCAGGGGCATTTGGTTTACAAAACCCTATAGCACCCTCCCGGCCATGTTGCCACAGAACAGGCTCCTTGTACATGGCTCTGAGCAGGATGCACAGAGGAGGTGGTCAGGCCTGAGGGTTTCCATCTTCCAAAGGGAACCCTTTTGGCAGGAGTCAGTGGGAGGCTGGCATATCACAGCCTGGTGTCTTGGGGGATGGAGTCGTTGCTGTTGGTTCTCCTTACCTCCGCTGGATTTTTGGAAGGGAAAGAGTAGAAGAAGCAATCTAGAGTGGATCCATAGGGAGTGACAAAGGCCAACATTCCCTTTGCCTTCCCAAGTGGGTCCTTGACCTTTGTCCCAGAGCCAGTGTGCTCCAAGCAGAGCCAGAGGGAGTCCTGAGCTGAGGGACTGCTAATCCTGAGCAAGTGCGGCAGCGTACTGTCTGCAACCAACTTGACTGCAGGGAGTGGCTGTGATGTCTTCAGGGTCTTTAGTAGGGAGAGTCAGGGTGAATCGCCCTGTCAGGAGGCCACTCCAGAGGTGGCCGTGACAACAATCTATACCTGGCTGGAAAGGTGTAAGTAATACAAGTTCCTGGCAAAATGACTGATGCCCCAGATGCCTGGCCAGGACGAGTGCCAGGAAGGAGGCCTAGAGGATGGGGAGGCGCCCTGGCTTGGAAGTCTTTGTTCCGGGATCCCTGCGGGGTGGACTCCGGGGACACTCGTTGCATCGCCCCAAGAGAATCTTTCCTGCAAGAAGTGTGTCAACACCTCACTGCTGGGCAGCAGCGATGGGACCCACAGCAGACGCCTGGACCTCTGAGCTCCACTCAACCTCCTCTCGGTAGAGCGGGCTAGCAGCAGCCACCCCGCCCCGCTCCAGGGTCGCAGGCCCCGCCCTCCCTCTCTGCCTGCTTCGGCCGCGCCTCTAGGATTTAAGACCTCTGTGGCCCAAACTTCGGGAAAGATTTCCGTCCTCAGAGGGATGGGCCTGCGTAGTCCATGGAAGGAAACCCGCACTAGCCGCTGCAGGCGGCACCTACTCCGCGCCCCTCCTTCCGCGCAAATCTTGGTCTCTAGGCGGCCTCCTCGCCTGCGGCTCACAACGATCCTGGGGGTGGGGTAGGGGTAGGGGTGGAGGGGGTGGGGAGACAATATCAAGCACCTTGTGAGCGGCGCCGCGACCCTCACGCCGCTGCCTCTTGACCACTCTGGCCTCCGGCGACCGTCCAGAGCTTAATATTAATGAATCTGCAACCGAAGCACTAAATTTTATTTTTTTATTTTTTTATTTTTATTTTTATTTATTTTTTTTTTTTTTTTTGTCTTTTTTGAGACAGGGTCTCACTATGCAGTTCAGGCTGGCCTTAAGCTCACTTTGTAGCTCAGGCTGGTCTCGAACTCACAACAATCCTCCTGCCTCAGCCTCCCGAGTGCTGGGATTACAGGCATGCGCCACCACGCCCGGCAGCACTAAATTTTAATTAAACTGAAAAAATTAATGCCTGATTCAGCATTGGAAAGATTCCAAATGTGTCTGAAGCAATTGGGTATTATATCTACATTTTCAACTGCAGAGTTTATTAAATCTAAGCACAGATGAAGATTTCTGACACGAACCAGGCATGGTGGCACACATCTGTAATCACAGTACTAGGGAGGCTGAGGCAGGAAGACTTGTGAGTTCAAGAGCAGCCTGGGCTACAAAGTGAGCTCAAGGTCAGCCTGAGCTCACTGTCTCCAAAATAATAAATTTTTCTGTATCGGGGATTGAACTCAGGACCCTGCGCTTGCCAAGCAAGAGCTTATTCTACTGAGCTCTCTCCCTGCCTTCCCCCCCGAAAAAAAAAGAATTTCTGATGCAAATTTAAGGTCCACATTGACCCTGTGTAAACTGGTCAACCACTGTGAAAATCAGTAGGGAGACCCCTCAGAAAACTAAAAATAGAAATTTTCGGGTCGGAGTGATAGCTCAGTAAACTAAGCACTGGCAAGTGCAGAGTCCTGAGTTCAATCCCTGGTACCACAAAGAGAGAGAGAGAGAGAGAGAGAGAGAGAGAGAGAGGAGAAAGATTCCTTTTGACTGGACTAGTTCCCTCCTCAGCATCTTCCCATAGTTAATGGCATCATTTCACAGTGGTGCATACCGACCTAAGTTTATAGCAGCACAACTCATAGCTGTTGTATGTTGGAAGCAGCCTACAAGTCCTCCAGCAGATGAAGGAATAAAAGAAAATATGGTATTTGTACATGACAGAGTGTACTCTGTCATAAAGAAGGATAAATGAGTCATTTGTAAAAAATGGATGCATCTTGAGACTGTAAAGTGGGGTAAAACAAACACAGAAGCTTAAATAGCACATGGTTTTGCTTGTATGAGAAACCCAATAAATAAAATGTAAAATAAAAGATATTAGGAAACAATGAAAGTCACTATAATTCACCATGTTCAGTGCCTATTAAAGGTGTTCCTTTGAGGCAGGAAGGCCGGGCGACCAGAGTCCAGGCAGAGCCAAGACTCCCTTAGGCTGGGCATGGACTTCTGGCAGGTTCTCGTGAGGCATGAACACTGTAAAGGGACTCAGAGGCCAGGAAGAGCTCACTGCAGTGCTTTCCTCCTGGCAGCATGCCCTGTGTTCCCAAGGGTGTGCTTTTATTTTGGTTTTTATTTTTAATTTTTCCTCTTTTATCCTGCCGGAGCTCTGCAGATCCGGATTCTCCCTTACCTTACACTTTTCCAAATATACTTTGGCACTGTTTTTGTTTGTCTTCTGCAACTCTTCGTTGGAGATGAAAAATACATGGAAACCAGCAGGTGAGTGATTGCCCAAAACCTGAGCCATTTCTAGGAGACTGCCCCATAAGCCTTTATTTATTTATTTATTTATTTATTTATTTATTTATTTATTTTATTTTTGGTGGAATGGGGGTGGGGGTTTGAACTCAGGCCCTTGCACTTGCCAGGGAAGCACTTATTCTATTGATGGCTCAAACTTTCAATCCTCTTGCCTTAGCCTCCCAGGGGGCTGGGATTACAGGCATGTGCCACCACACCTAATTTATTTATTTTTTTGTTCTATTTTGAGAAAGAGTCTTGCTATATAACTTATCCTTTCCTTGAACTCAGAGACCAGTTCCCCTTAAATCTCCCAATTGCTGGAATTGTAGGGTACACCTCCACACCTGGCTTTCCACACCTAATTTAAAGAATATGTTATTGAAATTAACTTTTCCTGTGTGTGTGTGTGTGTGTGTGTGTGTGTGTATGTGTGTGTGAGAGAGAGAGAGAGAGACAGCAGACAGACAGACAGACAGACAGACAGACAGACAGACAGACAGACAGACAGACAGACCCACCGAGACAAGAGAGAGAAACAGAGAGACCGATTCACTATGCAGTTCAGGCTGGCCTTGAAGGCACTTTATAGCTCAGGCTAGCCTCAACTCTCAGCGATCCTTCTGCTCCCAAAAGCTGGGATTGGCCTGTGCTACCACACCTAGTGAGTTTTCCTTGTTTGAAACAACAATGAGGCAGTTGTCCCATAGGAGTTCAGTGCCAAACCTGGGCAATACATAGAGATTCCCCATTTGTTTCAGGGAAAAGGAAAACGAGAAAACAAGACGTCCACCAGAAACTTCTGAGCACACGCATCTCACTCAGACTGTTTTCAGAGGGAGTGGAGGGACGCGAGCGCAGACACGCGTGGCGCAGGGCCACGAGGAGGCTGATGGGATGGCCAGGCAGGAGCTCCGCAGCAGGGGCGCATATGAGGGGAGTGGCGACCCTGTGCCAGGCAGCTGGGAAGTCACGGTTGTGGTGCCAGAGCAGTTCTGCAGGACGATGGGGTGGAGCCCGAAGTGAAGGACTCCAGGAGTGCGAGGGACTAAGACAACAGGGTGCAGGGCAGTGAGTTGCGGAGGAGGCGGCGCTGCTCTGCCAGGCCGGAGGGGGCAGTGCGGCCCTGCCACGGGCGCCGGGAAGTCAGGGCCGGAGCCTGCGCGGGGAGCCTGCGCGGCCGGGGAAGGACACCGAGGCTGGGCGGTCAGTGGGTCTGACGGTGCCTTCGGGCCCTCTGCGTCGCCCCGTGTCACAACGCCTGCAGAACAACGCGAGCGCGGGCGCAGCGAGGTCCACGTCTCTAGACCCCCAGGGCCGCCTTTTTGGTACAGTACAGGACATCTGCGCCTTGCTCCTTTTTTTTTCTTTCAATGTGACTTTTTTAAAATCAAACTTATTGAATTAATCTAAATTGAAACTGATTGAAATTAAGTGATTTAATAAAAAACTGATTTTTCAGGTTTGCATAGTTCCTTACTACTCCAAACTGTAATATACTAATGTCTGTCATCAAAGCATATAATCTTCAAATCTGAAGTATATTAATTCTGATTAATAAATTTACTAATTTTTCTCCTTACTATAGAAGTCAAATTTTATTTAAAATTGCATTTGGGTACATGTATACATCTACAATTTACCTATTTTTTCTTCAGTGTATAATATTTTGATTATTCTTTTTGTGAGGTTATGTATTTACACGTTAAATAATTTCCAAACTCTTACTTGATGTTAACATTTTCCCTTACATCAGACTATGTATCCGAAGAATAATATAGACTTTCTCCTGCTTCAACAAAATTTAAACTTCAACTCATATAACAAAAATCCTTGACAGTAAAAGCAGAATATTCAAGTTATTTTTAACACCTTACTTGGTGTGTGTGGGTCATGGCGTGGTTTGTACTTTTGGAAATCATCCTGTATGTTCTCCCTTGAATTTGGTCTACAAACACTTCTGAAAGGTTTGGAAAAGCACTTCCTGGCAGCCTGAGAACTTGGGACCGCAGGTCTTTCCCCTCCAAACTGAAAACACCTGCCACTGTTGAAGTCCTCTGAAAACATTACACCCATGATTTCTATCTTTTTTCATCAGTGTTTGGCCCTCTTCAATCTTTTCAAGTTCTTTCAATTTATATCCAATACCTTTCCTAATGTCTTTGCCTTCCAAATCTTTTGATATACATGACCTCCCTTTCACAATAAGAACAGCATCTCCTTCCCACTTTTTGTGTTTTTTCTTCAAAGCCTTACTCCAGACAACACTAAAATATTTAACTAGGCTCTCAAGTTCCTCTTCTTGTCCCTTGAATTCTTTTATTTCTCTAAGGGCTGTGTGAGGAGGATCTAATACTGCCATTGAAGATGATTCAAAGCAATACTTTCCATTGTAATCATTCCTGTGATTATTTTTCCTAGTGCTTCCTTCAGTACACCAAAGATTTGAACTACACACACACACACACATACACACATTGAACTCAGGCCCTTGTGCTTGCCAAGCAAACATTTATTCTACTGAGCTATCTCATCGGCCCCAGAATGCTTGTTAACATTCAAGAGCATAAATGTACTTCGGAAAACGCTGTCTCTTACTCCTGAGCAGGACCCTCCACCCCAACCTCTGAGGGTGGCCTTGAGCCCTGAATCAAGACTGAACAAGAGCCCCCTATGTGGAGAGGCCATGGGAGTCAATGTATTTGGTTGTGGCAAGGTCTCACTACACAGCTCAGACTCTCAGTGATCCTCCTGTTTTCATTCTCCCCAGCACTGGAATTACAGGGGTGTGCCCCAAAACCCAATCTTGGTGGCCAGCTCAGCGCATCCAGGGATGGGACCAGTGGGGATTGGTGCAGGGGATCGAATCCCAGTTACTGTGCTTACCTAAGCAGGTGCGTAGTCTGCTGAGCTATCTTGGTGGCCCTGGACTTATTTTTCTTGGTACTGGAGCTCAAACCTGGGACACTTCACCACTTATGTACAATTTCAGAACTTTTTCTTTTCTTCTTCTATTTTTTTTTTTTTAATTGAGACAGGAGCTTGAGAAAGGATCTTGCTGAGCTGTCCTGGCTGGCCTCGAATTTGCAACCCCTACTTTGATCTGGGGTTCATGGATGCATTCAGAGCTGCACAGGGGAGGGGGAAGGGCCTGAAAACCACAGGGCTTGGGAGGGGCTTTGGAAGGCCCCTCTTAATCCCCAGGTGCTCCTGTTGACTCTGCTCCTTGAATGGCAGTGGAAGAGGATGGGGTCCTTATTCCACACTGCAGAGCCTTGCAGAACTTGAGGCATCATTCCTGCATGTGTCCTCCTGCTGCCCTCAGTCTGCTCTAGGTCACTCCAGTTCCATCTCCCTCTTCAGTTAATCCACATGCCAAAGGTGCCCTGTGTACTGGGCTCAGAGCTTTATACATTCATTCTCCATCAACCCTGGAAGACTAGTGTGCTTGGGCAGCTTTGTGGCCCAAGTGACTGAGGCCCCGTGGTGGAGAGGCATTCCTGGGGTCATGGAAAGTAGTTATGAGGCATATTCCAGGACAGGTCTGGTGTTGGGGCTGCCCTTTCTGCCCTGCCTAACCTAAGAACCACACTGCGCTGCATGGGCAGGAGTCGAGTTCCCTTCCTATATTGCTTGTAATCAACACCAGGCTGAGGGGGTGTGGGAGTGGAGGGAGCCATAGCTAGGGAGCCACACTTCATCCCAGGGCCCCCACCCCACCACTGCAAAGGGAGGCCACAGCATCTCAGCAGAAGCAAATGGCTGAACAGCTCTGGTTTCAAGCAGTTCCATGGGCACTGCTTTTTCTGCTGGCCCAAAGTATGCTTGCCAGTATCCCAAAGACAGCAAAAGTGTCACAGTAAGGCTGTATCACAGGCCTGATGACTTGCTGATAAGATAGTTTCATAGTCAAAGTGGGGCAGCAGGAAAGCAAAGCAGCCAGGCATGGTCATAGCCCAGCAAGTGGCATGGAAAAGGTCAGGCAGGAGCCTGCCTTTGCTGGAGGACCACTGGTCCCTGCTGTATCTTCCATTTATCCTCAGCAGCCTCAGGAGAGGTGAGGTGAACCCTGAGATTCACTCACTTGACTGTGGTGCTGCAGCCAGGACCCAGGGCTTCCCGACTCCAAAGCCCACTGGTCTTTCCAACTCCTGCACTTCCTGAAGGCCTGGCATGTTGAGAAGAAAACAACTGAAGGCCAGGGCTTTCCTATTGTCTGATAAAGCAGGTCCAAGCTGGCTCTGGGGGCCCACTCCAGGGAGTCCAAAGCTTGGGACTCCGAGGACAAGGAGGGATTTGGGAGCTTGAAGGCTGAAGAAGAGGCTCCCTGGGACCCTGCTGAAAGGCTAAAATTGGTTTTCCAGGAGTTGAAAGTAGACTGACTTCTTGGTACACCCCTTACCTTTTCCTGACTTCAAGTGTGGAAATGAGTCCTCACATAACCTCGTAGTGTCTGAATGTGATGGGCACCGCAGGGGCAGGGGTTCCCGGACTCCTGAAACCCTAAACCTGCTCTCTGCAGACAGTGATGTCCTCTGGGCTGGTCTCGAGTACCCTAGATGGCTGACTGGTGAGGATACTTCCCAGGAGCATGCTGCCTTTGAGTATACCTCCTAGAGCTGGTGGGAAGTGAGAGGGCCGAGGGCCAGCTCCTTGCCAGTGTGCCCAGGTCCTACATTTAATTCCAGGACTGTAAAGCAAACAAAATCTTCAAGAAAAGAGAAAACTCCACTCCAGATATCAGGAAAGACCAATGTTATGGTTGTGTGTCATAGGGTTTTTTTCAGAGATGGATGAATCTAGAGGGTGTGATTGATTCGCATAAGCACCTGCCTGGCAAGTTCAAGGTCCTGAGTTTGATCCCTAGTACCAGGAAAAAAAAAGTGAGACAGGCCTCTTTCTGTCCCTTATACTTTATCTAGTCTACTGGGATTAGGATGATACCAATCCAGTTAGTGGACTGATTCAGCAATAGCCCACCCTTAATCTCAGCATTGCACTATGAATCAATCACACTCTCTAGATTCATCTGTCTCTGGGGGAAAAAAAAAACAAACCTATGACTACATGAGGCTTTGAGGGAGACAGAAAGCGGTTTGTCTCACTCTTTTTTTTTCCTGGTACTAGGGATCAAACTCAGGACCTTGCACTTGCCAGGCAGGTGCTTATGCAGATGAGTTATCTCCCTTGTCTCACTCTCTTTTGTTGCTTTTACTATTTTCCATCACCATGAACTGTTCTCTGTCATGTGCCATCCTGCCTTAGAATCAGCCAATTATGGACTAAAACCTCTATAAATATTGAGCTAAATAAACCTTTCCCCCTTTAACTTTGGTGTCAGATATTTTGTCTCAGCCTTGAGAAAACTAAGATAACCAACCTATGCATTTAAGGATCTGAGCCTTAGGTAGACCTAGGAGGAGACACCATTTCCAAAGCATCTGCAATACTGAGGAACTAATCTAAACATCATATATCTATTGTTTTTACAACTTTGTTGAGGTTTACTTTATACATGTATAATTTCCTCATTTCAAGTATAAAAGGAAATAAATTTTGGTAAGATTACTAAATCCTTTTATAAAATTATCTCATGTTCAATTATTGTTAATTTCATCTTTTTTCCCAATTCAGGCAACCGTAAACCTCTGTTTCATATAAACTGATCTTTTCTGGCCATTTCAGAGCAGTGGAATCACACAGTGTGTAGTCATTTGGTAGTGTGTCCTGGGCAGCTGTAGCACTCAGCATTCTGTGTGTGGATGGACAGCACCACCTTCTGTCCACCCACTCACTAGCTAGTGGACGTTTAAGTTGTTTCCAATTCTTGATTATTATGAGTAATCCTACTATAGACATAGACATTTGTGTATAAATAGGTTAAGTCTATTTTTATTTTCTCTAGTGCTGGGGATTGAATGTAGGAAGTGCCTAGTTACAAAACCAGCCATTTAAAATAATAATAATAATAATTATTATTATTATTATTATTTAGTTGGGTTTTTGTTTGTTTGTTTTTTGTTTTTTTGGTGGAACTGGGAATTGAACTCAGGCCCTTGCACTTGCCAGGGAAGTGCTTATTCCACTGAGCATCTCCCTGGCCCTTAAATTATTTTTTGAGACTAAATATAGCTAAGTTGCTCAGACTGGGCTTGAACTTGTGATCCCTTGTCTCAGGCTCCTGGAGTGCTAGGATTACATCTGTGTGCCACCACTCCTGGCCTCAATCAGTTTTCTGTAATCCTCACAACAATCCTGTGAGGTGGACAACTGTCCCCATCTCTTCACAGATGAGGTCTGAGTCAGAGATGTAACATAACTCACTCAAAGGTACACAGCTACCCAAATACCATCAGACCAGTTGAAGAGAAGATAGGGGAGAGGGAAAAAGAAGGTAGGGGAATATTGTATACAGGTAAAAATTCTCTATGATGAGTGTATATCTGAAATATGATAATAAATCTGATTAAAACAATTTAAAAAGGCCAACCAGATAGCTCAGAGGATTAAAGCACCTGCTTAGGCAGATACAAGGACTGGGGCTTGATCCCCGTATGCTGAGCCAGCCCTGCCCCTAGGGCTTGCTGAGAGGACAACTGAGACTGGGTATGGTGGCAAGTGCCTGCAATCCCAGTGCTTGGGAGGCTGAAACCAGGAGGATCACTACGAGTCCGATCTGTGTAATAAGACCCTGTAACTAAAACAGACTCTACTAAATTCATTTAAAATAATTAAAAAACAGTAACAAACAACCCCAAATACCATCAGGCCAAAACCAGAATCAACAGCTTAAGCCAGCCATGGTGGCACATGTCTGTAATCCAAGCATTTCGGAGGTAGAGACAGAAGGATCATTGGAAGTTTGAGACTAGCCTGGGATACAAAGTGAGCTCAGGCCAGCCTGAACTGCATATTGAGACCCTGTCTCAAAACAAAACAAAAAGAATCAATGGTTTATATTATTTGTTGTCTGACAGTATTTCTTAGTCTTCTCTTAGTCCTACAAAGATCATGGGATGTGGTACTAAGGTATAATTTATAATTGTGTGCTCATAGGTGGGTCTTTGGGAAGGTTGTTGGAACATGGGGTGCTTTGGCTAAATGCAACATTGGAGTTGGGCCTGGTCACTGGACCAGTGGCTCTGTCTCCCCACCTTCTCTTTCTCTCCCTGTCTCTGGCCACTGGACAGGAGCATCTGTCCCCTGCTGTGCTACTCTGCTGAGAGCTGGCCAACCATGGGCTGTAACCCATGAGCCAAAATAAACTTCTCTTCTTTAAGTTGCTGTCATCAGTTATCCCTGTGGCAAGGAAAGCAGGACAGGATACAAGCAGCTTCCCTTATAGTTCACTTTGGGAAAACAGGATTCTTAGTTGGTTTGGGTGGATCCGTAGGTTCCATCTTAAATGACCCTGGAGGACACAGGTTGAAGGGGCCCAGCTGGGAGTGCTATTGGGAAGTAGTGGGGATTAGGAGAGGGAAATTAGGTCCTTGGGGCTCTTCCTTTGCTGGAACAGGGACCCCTCAGCCCCTTCTCTCTGCTTTCTTTCCAGCCACCATGAAAGCAGCAGCTTCCTCTGCCACATGCTCCTCTACTCTGGGCCAAAAAGTGACTAAGTCAACCACTGATGGACCTTTTTTTTTTTTTTTTTTTTTTTTTTTTTTGGCAGAACTGGGGATTGAACTCATGCCCTTGCACTTGCAGGGAAGTGCTTATTCTACTAAGCCATCTCCCTGTCCCCCTCATGGACCTTTTGAGCCATAAGACTAAGTGAACCTCTGCCCCTTTTAAGTTGGTTCCTTGGGGTATTTTGTCTTTTTTTTTTTTTTTTTGGAAATGGGGATTGAACTCAGGCCCTTGCGCTTGCCAGGGAAGTGCTTATTCTACTGAGCCATCTCCCTGGCCCAGGTATCTTGTCTTGAGTGATAGAAGCTAACACAGCAGGGTCCTGGAAACAGGTCACTGGACAGGAGGCAGAACTGCAGGGCCCCTGACAGCAAACTCTGCCCACCTAGGCTGTCTTTCTTTATAAGGCAACGGGTACCTAGTTACCAGCTCAGGAAGTTAAAGAACCAGGTAAATGACTTTTTTATTAATCCTAGGAAGGGCTCTGACTAGCCTGTAGGACGACATGCCTGTCTTTGTCCAGTCACTGTGTCTTGAGGAATATGGTGTCACAGTGGCCCATCCCTAATTTTGAAGCCCTTCCTGTGGTCAGAACTGTTTCCAGAGGAGGTAAGAGTGAGCAATTTATTACTGCACCCCAGCTGCTGTCACACAGTGCTGTTTATTGCCACTGCGGCCACTGAAGATGATGGATGTTAGGAAGGACATCAGAAGCCAATGATCTGTTCTTTCTGCTGTGAAGTAACAGCCTAAAAAGGGTAATTAGACCCCTAAAAACTATATCCTTTGAAGAATTTAAGAGAGCAGTGAAATCTGCATGACATACTAGGTATAATTACATTTAACCTTCTCATCAAGTAAAAATTTGTAGACAAAGCTTTAATAGAAATATGGAAAATGTTTTAGAAGACTAAACCTGTACATTTGCCATGTTGAGTTTAAGATCCAAAGTGTTGGCTTCTATATAGCTCTGGCTCTAACCTCTGCCATACCTCTTCTGAATTTCCCCTGAAAGAGCTGACGTGTCCTACCTTTATTTACCCTCTTGCCCACTTTCCCTTGTTATGAATTCTCCTTTACCCTTCTATTTACCTAAACCCTACTATCAATTCAGTGTTACTGTCTCTGCAGGGTGTTCCCAACGTCCCCCCTCCAGTTCCCGGCACAGCCACATGGCACTCATCAGGGAAGACCTTAGAGCAGCGTGATTTGCTGAGCACTGGTGTCATTTCTCCTCCCTGTGTTTTCCTTTTCCCATGTTAGAGAATGTTGCACCTTTTGCTCAAAAAGGGGAAGCCATGAAACATTTAACATCCTATATTATTTCAAGAGAGATTAAGCTGCTCTAACAGAGACCCCGGAATGTGGTCATTCAAAGGTGACAGTTCATTTTCTGTCATATGCCAATTGTGAGTTGGGCAGCAATGTACGTGACTAAAATGCGATTACTATAAATGGGAAACCTTATGCTAGTACTCTGTACTCTGGGAGGCTAAAGTAGGAGGTTGGTGAGTTCAAGTCCAGGCTGGGCAACTTAGGCACCTAGTGAGACCCTGTCTCAAAGTAAAGGATTGAGGATTTCACTCTGTGCAAAGGCCCTAGGTTCATCCTCTGTGCCCCTCAAACCAAAAAGAAAAAAGGGAGAAGATATTATGAAGCACAAGTAATTGCTAATACATTTCTCTAATACATTAACTTCTGGTTTCCCTGAAGCTAGCATCATAGAGGAGAAACAGCTCATGGAAGGCAAAAGGCGGCAGAGCAGCAAGATAGCAGGCTGCAAGCAACACAGTCTTTCTGCCTCGTACATTTTGTCCAGGCCTCACCCCCTCAGGCGGGTAGCACGCATACCCAGGAACCCAGGGAAGATTTATCCCTGCCAGGCCATCGCCAGCCAATCAGTGGGCTGAATAGTCACACACCCCTGACCCCAGCATCACAGCATCACACACTCTGGTCCAACCATTCCTGAAAAGCCCCCTTGACCACATGAGGCTTTGGGGGTGATGTCTAGCTGATGCAGGATACCAGAATTTTCTGTGTTATCTATTTTGGTGGTTTTATAGTTTTGTTTGAATTTAGTTATTTTGCATTCTTATGTCACATTTAGGTCTGTGACCCCTTGTGAATTAATTTTTGTGAAAGATATGAGGTCTGTGTCTAGGTTCTTTTTTATGTTCAGTCATTCTAGGACTTTTTTTTTTTGGTGGAACCAGGGATTGAACTCAGCAAAAAGAACAAGCCTTTGTGCTTGCCAGGGAAGTGCTTATTCTACTGAGCCATTTCCCGGCCCAAGGATCGTTTGTTGAAAGGTATAGTTTAATTTAATTTAATTTTTGAGTTTACATACAGTAACAACTGTAGGCCCTTGTCCTACACCCTGCTTCAGCACAGGCTGCAGAGACCCACCTCAGCCCTTCCTTGAGGGACTAGCTGTTGCACAATGTAGGCTGAGGGCCAAGCCTTTAATATGTGTCTATTCCTGTGACCATTGTCCTAGCTAGGCCTTGGGGACACCTAGCAGGGGGTATATGCACACTTTTTTTTTTTGCAGGGGGTAT
>PVKA01036269.1:0-21889 GCA_004027165.1 Ctenomys sociabilis
AAAAAAAAAAAAAAAAAAAAAAAAAAAAAAAAAAAAAAAAAAAAAAAAAAAAAAAAAAAAAAAAAAAAAATTGTAGGTGCATGAATTCAGCAAAATAATCCAATATAGTCCAGTAGTCCTAAATTAGAGAAAAAAAAGGGCTACAAGGATAGCCAACATTTTGGCCCTAGCCATTCAAGGTCAATGAGGACTCAGGACAGAAGAAAACCTATACTGTAACATCCTGTAACTCAGCGGTGTCCCAAACTTTCTGTTCAAGGAGATTATGGGCCACAGAGGAAGGTGACTGTCAATGTATAATGTGCCTAAGGAGAGTCACCCGAAGAGAGAACATTCTCTCAGGCTTTCACAGTTAGCCAGTATCTTAAGCATATTCTCCACCACCCTGAGCCTGCATTTCATTTTCCTTTCCTTGGTTGTGTCTGTGGGGGAAATAGGGTCTGATCTTGTACCTAACACTCAAAGGAATTCTGGCATGGCACCTAAACTGCTTTAGGAATTTAACAAAATGGTCAGGAATTATGATGAATGCCTGCAATTGCAGCACTTGGGAAGCTGAGGCAGCAGGATTGCTGCAAGTTCGAGGCTGGACCCGGTTACATAGTAAGTCCAGGAGAAGCCTGAACTACACAGTGAGACCCTGTTTCAAAACAAAAACAACAAAAAAGAATTTAACAAAATGAGTATCAGGTGAGTTTACCTTTTAGTATATTGTAGGACTCAGGGTTCTGTATAGGTTTACACTTTAATCTGAAATTGCCTGTGTGACCATGAAAGGATCTATGATCTCGTGGAGTAGCAAAGACCAGGTACGTATCCTTACAAGTCACCATCCCAGTTTCCTTCCCAGGTGACTGCAGAGAAGTGCCAGAGGATGTCTGTGGGAAACAAGGAGGAGTATCAGGTCATTAGAAGATGTGTCAGTGGGTGGCTCTCAGTCCTTATCCTGCGTCATCGCCTGCCGGGCTCACTAATGCTGCTGGGCTGGGGACCACACTCTGAGAAGTACTGCGGAAAGCACATGGCGAAGTAGCTTTCCCCTTCATTGCCAGCATGCTTGGCATTATATACTGTTTTGGATTTTGTTTGGTACTTTTTAGAGTCTTGGGGCCTATTACACACTGTACTTCATTTTTAAAAAATATACTTAGATAAGACTTGTAGTGATTCTCCTGTTTTCAGCCTCCCAAGCACTGTGATTATAGGTGCGTTCCACCACACCTAGACTCAATTGCATCTCAGCGGGCCCTAGGGGCAGAGCCTGCACAGCAAGCAGGTGATAGAATGACCTCTGCGTCTGCCTGCACAGGCACTTTAGTTCACTGAGCTATCTGGCTGTCCCCACACTGTACTTCTTATTCAAAGATTCTTTGAAAGAAAAAGGAAACATGTCAGTATAACAGTCTGAGTAGTTGTGGTTTTGTTTCCTAACTTCATCATTTCTTTTGTAATGTTGGAGGTTAAATAACTGCTTAACTCTTTGTGAGAAAAAAAAAAAAAAAAAAAAAAAAAAACCCTGCAAAGTTCTCAATAGAGGATCCACAGCATAATACTCAAATTTTAGCTGTTAAAATTATTTATTTATTAAAATTATACCTCAGCACTAAAATTATGTTAACATGGAGAGAACAGATGTAGACATTGGTTGGCTTTCCAGTCTCTTTCAGTGTGTCTTCCTATTCAGCCTAGCTTTTCAGCTGGATCAGTGTTAATTCCTAACAGAGGTCTTTTCTCTCCCGACTTCTTGTTTCCCTCTCGGGTGTCCTTGCAAAGAGGTTTGCTGCTGTCATTATGAGGATCCGAGAGCCCAGGACCACAGCCCTCATCTTCAGCTCTGGGAAAATGGTCTGCACAGGAGCCAAAAGGTATGTTAGGAGCACCCCAGACAGGCAGTTCACTGTGAAAAAGTGCATGGCATTAATATTTGAAAGCATATAGGAAGAAAATATTTTTCTTCGCTGAACAATTAACTTCATGAAATGCCAAATTATGAGTTAAGATCACTCAGTCTTCTAATACTGAGGTACACCCCACACTTTATAGGCCTGTTTAAGCCAAGGGGAGTTCACTGAGCCATTACAGCTGTTTATAAGGTGAATTACAACTTTTAAAAAGCTTCAGTAATGACAAAGAATGTTGTAAGTTTGAAAAGTTGTAAGTTAAAAGCATGTAGTAAATGGAAAAGTTGTTACTGTAGATTTTCTTCTTTGGGAATTAGTAAATAGAATTTTCTGTATTAGATATTTCCTGTGCCTTGACCAACAAGAAATTCTGATAAGACCTGCCTTTCCCGGATCTCCTGGGGGCAGGGGGGCATAATATGTTCTCACACCACCAAGCACACCAGGGAGCTGCTCTACTCATCAGTGTTAGAAATGAGGAGCAAGCCTTCCCTCCCGAAGGTTGTGGCAGTTTATCCTCAGGTGTGCATAGTGTGCTGTGTTTGTTTTCTCCTACAAACACTGCTTGCCTTTACCATTTATAGTCTGTCATGATTGTATCCATTTGTCATCTTACCATTCTGGGAGGGGGAGGCAAGTTCAAAGCCAGCTCAGACACTGTGTGACACCTTGTCTCAAAGTAAAAAACTAACAGGGCAGTTGGGGTTGTAGCTTTTCAAACCAAACCCCTGAATTTGAAACACTGTACCCCCACAAAATGAAAGAAACAAAAACTCATTAAATATTTGGCAGTTTGATTGACAAAAACTGCCAGTAAGATTATGTATCTGTTCATATGAAAATTGTAAATTGCCTAGTATGTCTTTGATCAATATTCTATGCATATATTTATCTTTTGGAATTTTTTTTTCTGGCAGAACTGGGAATTGAACTCAGACCGTTTCGCTTGCCAGGGAAGTGCTTATTCCACTGAGCCACCTCCCCAGCTCCATTTATCTTTGTTAGTAACTTTTTGTTGTTGTTTTGGGACAGGGTCTTGCTGGATCATTAACTTGTCCAGGCCAAGTTCAAACTCATGGCTTTTCTGTCTCAGCCTCATAGAGTGCTGGAGCTATAGATATGTGCTCCCATACCTAGTGCTTTTAAATGTTTTACTATTTTATGCTGTAAGTATCTTTGTAGCTTACTATTTATTATTTTGCAGTGACTTAAAACTTAAATTTTCTGCATGTTTAATCTATCTGATTTTTTTCCTTTATGGTTTCTGCTTGGGAAGATACTTCTCTTGCATAACTTATGTACCTATTGACTTCCATAATTTTTTATTCATTTTAATGAGAAAAGAGCAATGAAACAGTTTCAAAACAAGTTAGTAGGACAGTTACAATAATTAATACATTGCATATTACTGTCTACGCAGTGTTGTTCAGAGGACAAGATGCAGACATGATATCTTATCTAGACAATATTAGCAGGGGCTGGGGAGATGGCTCAGTAGAATAAGCACTTGCCTGGCAAACGCAAGGGCCTGAGTTCAATCCCCAGTTCCACACAAAAAAAAAATTGGTACAAAATTTTCTTCTCATTGAGCTAAGAAAGCAGCTGTATATCCTGTTTTGTATGTACATATATATTTTTTCACTACAAAATGGTCTTTTATTTATATCTCTCCCTTTTTTTGGGTTTTGTCAGAGATGAGTGTTCCAATTGCTATTACAAGAAACTGTTTAGGAGATTGATTTCCACATATTTTCGTAATCTTTTTCAGGTCCTCCTTTATGTGGGTGAAAGACAGTGGGACTTTTGATTTATCTAATGCTTTCTTTGGATGGTGGAAATATTCTATATTTGTGCTGACCAGTAGGGTAGCCATTAGCTAATGAGCACTAGAAAGATAGCAAATACAACTAAGGGACTGAAAATTTAGTTTTCCTTATATTTTAATTTACCTCAAACTGACTGGATAGAGAAAGTCTAGAATACTTCAGTGTAACACACATTTTTTTTTTTTCAAACCAATCACTGCCCAATGCATTTATGAAAGAATTCATTCTGACATTAAATTCTTTAAATGTATTTGAATAGATTTTTTTTGGCTCTTTCTTCTAACCTTTGATCCAAGAAATCTCTATTTTTAAGTCATTATTGGACACTTTTGCAATGTATAATCAAAGATGTTCATTTCAGCATTGTTTAAAATATGGAAAGCCAAATTAAATATCTAGTCATAGTTTTGATTTTTAAGTCATTAAGTGAAATTGTATTGGCTGTGTATACATGTATATTTAATCAGAACAATGCTCACAATATGTTGAGTTAGATGGGTTGTTCAGCAGCAACAAACTAATTTGTAGGTTTATTATCTAATTTTCATTGTAAAATATTCTCATATCACACATACTTATGCATGAAGGTTTTTTCCTGAGTTTGTTTCTAAAAACCAATGGCTGAGTTTAGATAATTATAGATATCTTTTATCTAAATCTGTTGATGAGTTTTGGATAGTAAATTGTGAGAATGTGGTCAGTAAGAGATAAATAGTATTGAGGCTGGGGAGATGGCTCAGTAGAATAAGTGCTTGCAGCAAGCATAAGGGCCTGAGTTCAATCCCCCATTCTGCCGAAACAAAAACAATCAATGAGGTAACCAGTATTATTGCCAAAAGCTTAGCTTACCTTACTCTGATTCCCATAGCAACAGGAAGGATGTTGTATTTGCTTAGAAAATGTACAACATCCTAATTGTTAGGTTATTATTGTTGGTGGGATTTCCAGGGTTTTAATCTATTTTCTAATATCTGTACAATGAACCTGAATGTGGATTTCTAACTATTAGTTGTTTCCAGAGAAACTTCTGTGTGATCTTCACAGTTGATATTCCCCAAAACTACAGAACTATGCAAATTCTTGCATATATAATGGAAAACAGGCCAGTTAAACAAACTGTAGTTTTTTGAAATGGAAGCTGTTTATTGCTAGCTTGGGGACAGGGCCCTGCTAAGGACACCTGAGTTTTGTTTGGTGATGGGAATCATGGGACTAGAAGGGAAGTATGTAAGTAATGAGTACAGGAAGACCGGCATTGTGCCTAAGAGTCTAGATCAGAATCACCTACTACGTGATCTGGACAAAAAGGTTCAAACTGGTTTTAGATTAGGAGTTTCTGGCTGACACCCCATACAGGGAAATGGTGGTACTTGTGCCTCAGCCCCAGGTGTTCCCCTGAGTAGAACTGTAGCTGTTCATGCTGTTTTACCAGTGACAGTGGAAAAGTGACCAATGAAAATGCAGCTTCAAATCTCAGCAATTCACATTTTCTGATGTGGATTGAGGGTTAGGATAAGATAAATGCTTGAAGAGCAGAGCCAGAGAGTTGGTTATGTTTCTTCCTTATGCTGGGTGTGAGTTGAATGACAGCTGTGTGAGACAATCTGAACACAAATGAGAACATCTATAATCCCAGATACTTGGGAGGCTGAGGCAGGAGGATTGCAAGTTGGAGGCTAGCTGAGCACTTAGTAAGACCTTGCCTCAAAATAAAATAGGCTGGGGATGAAGCTTAATGCTCCCTGGGTTCAGTCCTTCATAGCATTAAAAAAAACAATTGGAGAGCTTGAGGTGTTTATAATTTTTTTTTTAGCATTTGTGCCACTCAGCACAAATTCTTATCATTGACTTTTTTTGTATGCATCTTTTGTTTTTGTCTTTTGATATAGGAAGCACATATATTTTTAGACACAATGTCCTTAATCCTGTTTGCTTGCCTCTCTCAGTGAAGAACAGTCTCGACTGGCTGCGAGAAAGTATGCTCGTGTTGTGCAGAAGCTGGGCTTCCCTGCCAGGTTCCTTGATTTTAAAATTCAGAACATGGTTGGAAGCTGCGACGTGAGGTTTTCCATCAGGCTGGAGGGTCTGGTGCTCACTCACCAGCAATTCAGCAGGTATGAGTTAGCAGGCTTAGCTCCTCACTATAAGGTAGTGAAGTCAGATTAAGGGTTGTGTTTTCAGAGAAACTGTGGTTAACTTAGAAGACGTGATGGGGGAGGGACAGTAGAACAGAGGGCTGAACTGCAGTACCTGGGGTCTTATCCCTACTTCCAGGGCTCCATCTTTTGAGTCCTGGTGCTCACCCTTCATTTGTGTGGCAGTCGCCTGGACAGCTTACTAAGCCCCACTCCTGGTGGGCTGTTCACCAGAGACCTTGCTTGTATTTGCAGCCCTATAAAGCTTACTCATGATGCCAGGGCTGCTGGCTAGAGGCTCTTGTGCTGAGTCCCACTCATTTCTGGGTTTATAAAATAGGGACCAGTGGCCTTAGTGATGGCAAGAAGGGACAGGTGGACCGCGGGTTAGGTGGTAGGAAGGGGCTGACAGTGGGTAAGAGAAGAATGGCGAGAAGATGCAAGAATGGCTACAGTTTGTGAGTGTAATCCTATCCAGTTGTCTTGTTGTGCTGACAGGGGATCTTCAGTGTAGCTTTAGTCCTCCCACAAGGCCATTTTTCAGGCATTCTTCCTCAAGAGCACCTCTATGGCTCACAACTGCTTCAATAATTTCCCTCCACACAGCCAAGGACCTCTCTGTCAACAGCTGCCGTCTTCAGTTCAGGGACAGCGTTGTGGAAGGCTGAGGGAACACTACCAAATCTCTGTGCTCTCATGGTGTGTGTGTGGCAAATCAGTATGGAGATTCCTCAAAAAAGTAAAACAAGAAATTTCAATTAATCTGGTTAGGCCCCTCCTGCCTTTTTTTTTTTTTTTTTTTTTTTTTTTTTTTTCTGCCTTGTTGACTTTGTTGTTCTTTCTAGAACATCCTTAAGACATTTTTGGAGGGCTGAATTGATGCTCATGAATTTCTTGAGGTCTTTCTCATTACAGAAATACATTTTTCTCATCAACTTTAAAAGAAAGTTTTGTAAGATATATAAGTTAGAGTTTAAAACACTTTACTCCAAGCTCCTCTGCCCTTTAAGGTTTGTGTTGATAAGTCTGCTAGAATTATCATTGTTTTTTAATTCTAATGGGTTTACTTTCTTGTTATATAGGTCTTGCTATACAATAATTCATTGCTTTTTTCTAACCACTTTTAAGATTCTGTCCCTGTGATGGACTTCTGGTATTGACTATGATGTGACCTGAAGAGCTTCTCTCTTTTTTTATTTTAATGAGAATGAAATAGCAATGACACAGTTCCAAAACAGGTTAGTAAGACAGTTCCAATAACTAATACATTGCAGACTGTTGTCTTTGTAGTAGTTATTCAGATTACAAGATGCAGACATGATATCGTCTAAACACTATTAGTGCAAACCTTCTCATTGAATTAAGAGAAAGTAGCTGTATATATATTCTATTTTTTATCCTATTTTGTATATACAAACATATATATATATATATATATATATATATATATATATATATATATATATATATATATATATATATATATATATATATATATATATATTTCCCCACCACCACCACAAAATGGTCCTTTACGTATATGCCTCTTTTTTGGTTTTGTCAGAGATGGGTATTCCATTGCCATTCAAATGTGTGTAAATTCAGCAAAATAACCCAATATGGTCCATAATAATAGTGGGTTAACCATAGGACTGGCAATGTCAGAAGTTATTGACTTGAGCCCTTTACAGCTCAGCATACTAATATGGCTTTACTTTTTATGCCTCATTTTTATACTTTTCTGCTGGATGGTTAAAACTAAGATAAAGCAAGACCTATATAATAAGAAATGTAATTTTTGTATCTGATAAGGTCAGTCAAATCCCCTCAGGATTTACCCTGAAACCATGTACAGCAGTTTGTAGATCTTTTGTCAGTGTCAGCCATGTGGATGAGTCACAGCTATTGCTTGACCAATTTGGGAGAGCTTCTCTTTTGAATGTGGCTATTCGCAATTCTATATGCATCACTTAGCTGTATGCTTATTTCCATATATTTGAAAGTTTTCTGCCATCATTTCTGTAAACATATTTTATATCATTTGTGTTGTCTTCTCATTTTCTACTTATTGTAATTGATCAGATTAATGTTCTTTATATACTAAGACCCTGATTTATAAATATTTGAGTTATAAACTTTCACAGATGCAAACAAACTTTAAGTTATAAACACTCATAGATGTGAACTAATTGTGGAAGTAGCTGCCATGTCTGCTGTACACTCATGCTTGTGCTGCTGTGCACTGTGCACCAGTGCGATGGTGTAGTGGTACAGTACTCAGGCAGAGCCTAGGACGTCCAGAAGCAAGAGAGTAGGTAGCGAAGCTGTGGAATGGGCTGCTAGGACATGCAAAGCAATGACCACGGAAATAAAGGTGAAAATAGCTTATTAACAATTGTACTGCACTGTATCACCAATTTAAGTTAACTGTAAATGTAAATATTATACATTGTTTATGTTTGTTTTTTTAAAGCATTACGTATTTATGTCAAAGGTATATAAAACTCACTTTGTCAGATTTATGGATTAATCTGATTTAGGAACATTCTACTGGGATGAAACTTGTTCATAAGTCAAGGACTTACTGTATTATCAAGTAGCTGTTGGATCCGTTTTTCATGTTGTCTTGTTTTGAAGGTATTGCCACATAACTGGTCTATAACAGCATCCCTATCTTCTAATTCTTCATATTCGTCACTTCTGCTGCCCATACTTTCAAATTTTTAATCTTCTGGATTTCTGCTTGAAACCTTTCCACAGATTTATGAAATCTATGAATCTGCTACTGCTCAATAGTTCATATTTTTGTAACACTTTGTGTAGCTCAGCTAGCTTTTTATTAGTGTTTTCTGTAAGCTCCCTGATTGATTTATTACCTTCATGATCCAATTAATTATATTTTCTGTGAGTCCAAAACACATCTCACTGATCCATTTTTAATCTGTTACTTTCAAATATGCATTGTCTTCTAGAAGAGGCCTGCTTCATCACAATTGAATACTGTCAAGTAATGTACCCTGCTGCCTCCATAAATTCTTTGTTTTCTAACCTTTTCTACACCACCTTGTCAGACCGGAAGCCTGACCATGTCTTATCATACTGTGCATGCCATTTCTCTTGAAAAAGTGATCAAACCACCCTCTGCTGGTTCTAAATTCATCATTTGTTGCACATGTAGCAGAGTTTTCTTGCAGTAAATCACTGTGCAATTTCTTGGCCTTTTCACAGTTCATAGCCTTGCTAATGCTATCTGTCACCTGCCAGCTGTTTCTCATTCAACCACACTAACAAGTTTTTCACTTCTTCCAGTACTTATATCCTCTGCTTGTTTAATACTGTTACTCCTTTTTTCACCTCAGCTCCTTGATGGCATCTTTACTCTTCAAAATAATTGCTATTGTCAACTTGGCCATCTTGTAGTTTAAGGCCAGATCAGTCACACGAATACCATGCTCATGCTTTTCTACAAGTTCTTTCTTTAGTTCAATGGCTAGTTTTTGAAAAACTTTCTTACCTTCCTTGCCATACACTTTCTTGCTCCATTCATTATTGTTCTGCACTATCTGGTCATCTTTATTACTACTCTGTACTTTTTTTTTTTTTTTTTTACCACCATGCTTGCTTGGCACTTTCTTTGCCATCTGCTGGCTTGAATAATACTGTACAGTACCATATGTGCTAAAGAAAATGCACAAAACAAACAAACAAACCTCACAGCAAGTCCACCCAGGTCTGTTTGTGACTGCAGTATCAATTAGAAGAAGCTATGTCAGGGGAAAGATGGCGTCAATCATGTTTTTCACCACATGTGGAGTTTAGAAATGGAAGTAAACTGTTGCCAAATGCTTCTGTTAGCAAAACTAAATTGGATGGAAGCACTCATGAACTGAGGATTTACTGTATAGAGCTCTCTGTAGTGTGCATTTTAGTAGTGCACTAAAGATGTGTCTCTCTACCTAAGATCTGGTCACCTTTGTTAATACGGGAGGCAATATGAAGTAACCTTGGCTTATCCAACTCTCTAGCATGGACTACAGTAATGCACTCAGGAAGGTAATATAACCATTGACTCAAAAAGAAAACCTATTACTAGCAATAATTATGCATCCTGGGCAATATCAAGTAAGTTAGCAACAGTAATATTGTCTAAGACAAACTGGATATTAATATAGCATAAAAATAATATACTGTCCTTAACTTTAGAAAACTGAAATTATGCAATAAGCCTTAAATCAAACCAAATACTGACACACAGCAGGTTCCTACAAAATTTAATTTCAATACCAAGTCCTGCATGCGGGACTGGCCACATCACTGAGACATGCTGAGTGGGCGACTGAGTCCGGGCATGGTGGCACATGCCTGTAATCCCAGCTCTGGGAAGGCTGAAAACAGGAGGATCACTGAGTCTGAGATACACAGCGAGACCCTGTGCCAAATACATAAAATGAAAAAAAAAAAATTAACAACTATCCTTCACTAATGATAAAAAAGAATTTCATATTGGTTAATAGAGTTAACTATCTAAAAATTAATATATTTGGAAAGCAAAATAAATAAGTAATATGGCTTAATAGTTGTATTGAATACAATGATAAAGGGTTTTGAGACACAGGAGAATGCTACAAAAAATACCGAAAATTTTACAAGGGGAGATGAGAGAAAAGGGAGGCAGGAGCCTATTATAAAGTAGAAGGACATAAGTAATATTAGATAAAGGATAGCAGAAATAAAGAGAAATAGAAGGTAGAAGAAAAGAGAAAATAATATGGAGAATGAAAATTATGAAAAGTAAAAAAGAAAAATTTAGTGCAAAGCCCAATTTCTTTCTTTGTATTTTTAAGTGCATGGTTTCCGTCTAGGAGCCGTAGTTTTGGAGTCCAGAAAGTCTGTTTTCTTTGCCTAACATGATGCATCATGGGGGTTTGTGAGGTGCAGCCCCTATACCAGAGGCCCCTGTTTTCCTTGGGCTGTGGCATTATTCATACTGAGACATGTTCTTGCTCATGTTGGTGGTGAGGCAAATCAGTCCTCAGATCTGTACTGGATATAGGCAGTGGGATGGGGCTCAAGTGATCATGTTAGCAGGCACTTTCAGACTCGCTTGTTTTTGAGCACCACTCAAGCTGGCTCTGGCTTCTCACCTTAGGAGTGTGGAGGGTGGGCCTGTTGGGCCCATGTCCTTCCTGCCCTGAGTTTATATTTCTCAGGGGATCTCTTTTTAGCATATTCCCAGTCCATGGCTGTGTATTACCCAGTCACTGTGGGAAGGTAAAACTGGGAGCTCTGAAGTCAAATCGTTTAGTTGTTCTGCATCACAGATTTAAATAACCCCTTCCCAAAATGGTGCCTTATCAGACACTCTGTGGTAGGATGTCGCTTTGTTCCTTCAACCTGTGCTTCATTCCCCTCTGGGTGTTCACAGTGTGGAAGGAGTTCCATGGGGAAAAAAAACCCAGGCTGCTTCTGCAGTTGACAAAGCCTGTTTACTATCTGATGCTGCTTCTCTCCAGTCCTGGGAGCTACTCTGCTCTGATTCCTTTCCTGTGAACTGCAAGTGTTGGCAATCTGAATTGTTTCTTTCTTTTCTTGGCACTGTGGGCCTCCTTCCAATTTCTGTATCTTCTAATTTTTTTCTGTCAGTTCCAGATGCCCAGAGGTCTGTTTATCGTTTTCTATGATAGGTTATTTCCAGTATCTGAATTCCAGATCTCAGTGAGGCTGATTTTTGCTACCAATAACCATGCTGTCACTTTCTTTTTCCTCTCCATGCACCATTTTTAAAAAGCCTTACTGGGGAGTTTGAACCTGTCCCACACAAAATATATTGCCTCTTGATCTATCTTTTTTCTTCAATTGTGAGATAATTTCTAGATTTATAGCAAATGCTCCATTTAATTAACTAATGTTCCTTTTTTTTTTTTTTTTTTTTTTTTTTTTTTTTTTTTTGTCTTCTTGAGACAGAGTTTTGCTATGTAATTCAGGTTGGCTTTGAACTCACTTTGTATCTCAGGTTGGCCTCAAACTTGAAATAACAGCCTCTCAAGTGCTGGGATTACAAGTGTGTACCACCATACCTGGCCATAAATCCTTCATTTTAGAGTGGTAATAGTAAGCCATCTTACCTTGCAGATTCTCAAGTCATGGGCCACTGGTGTACCTTTCTTTAGGTCAATTTTTGTTATTCATAAAGGACTGTATCTGCCTCTACATTGTATGTCTACACCACACTTCATACTCCCTTTCTGGCCTCTTGAGACTCTAGATTGATGTTTTTCTTCTTTTAGCCAAGTGTATTTTTGGAGAGCAGATTTAAGGGTAGTTTCTTGTAGCCATTTTCAGCTTCTGAAATTTTCCAGGAGCACCCAGTGAGATTTTACCAGGTACATGGTATTAACCACTTGAAATAAGCTTTTCCAGTTCTTTGCTCCTTGTGGGTTAGTTTATGATCTCAGTCTTTTCTTCAGTTGGCCAGGGCATTTTATTTCCCCATAGCTGCATCTTTCTGGTCTCATTTTTGCCTCCCTTGAACTTGCTCTATTTGACTTTTATCTTTAGGTTACGAATTATAACACTAGTAGGAGTATTCTTTATATCAGGGGGTTTTAGAAATGCCTGATTCCCAGAATAGAAATATCTTTTTAATTGTGTGTGGATCTGTGGGGAAGATGACATGCAACACAAATGTTGATTTTGGGTTATGCTAAAACCTGAAGTTTCTTTATTTCTCTAGGTCCTGAAAATTTGTGTATCAGTACCTAAAGATCTCTGTTATGACTAGGAACCTTCTCTTGTCAAATTTTCTATGTCATAATCATCCTCAGTTTTCTTTCTTTCTTTCTTTCTTTCTTTTTTTTTTTTTCTTGTGGAACTGGGGATTGAACTCAGGCCCTTGCGCTTGCCAGGGAAGTGCTTATTCCACTGAGCCATCTCTCCGATCCTCATCCTCAGTTTTCTATAATGCTAAAAGTGGAATCTATCTGTAATCCCAGCATTCAAGAGGCTGAGGCAAGAATGCTATCTGGTTACACATTGAGTTCAAGGCCAGCCTGAACTACAGTGAGACCATGCATGTATCAAAATTTGAATATTTGTTAAATGATTAAACCCAAACATGCACTTTGGCATCTGCCTGATATCCCACCACTCTGGAAAGCTGAGGCAGAGGGCTAAAAAGTTTGGGCTCAAGCAACTTAGCAAAACCCTGTCTCAAAAAAAGGGGCAGGCAGTAGTTCATTGTGCAGGTAGCTCATTCAATCCCCAGTAACACACTTATAAATCTAGATGACTAGGTAGCAGATGCTACTTGTAAGCTACACAGTCACAGCTCCTGACCACGGTGAATTCACTGTATAAAAGGAAAACAAGACATGTAAATGATAGTGATGAAACAGGCTTTTTAGGGTACAGAACTGAATATGAGAGAGTTCAAGGATTACTTCTGAGGGTAGGAAGTGAAGAATGAGCCTAAGTTGGGTTGGCCAAGAAATTGGGAAGTGTTTAATATATTCACTCTCTGACATGTTCTCTATCCTTAACCCAAGCTGCTCCTTTACCTTGCCTTAACCTTTTAGGAGGCAGATATTAAGATAGTCTCTACTAAGTGCATTATTCTGGTTACCTTAAAAGCAGCATTTTAAAAGCAATTGCCATTCACCATCATTTTCAAACTAAAGTCAATCCTTTTGTCTATTTTAGTGTCCTAAAATTCAGATCAGATCAAATGAAAGTGTCCTTTCAACCATTGTTTCCCCAGCCTGGTGAATCTTTCTAGGCTCCTAGTAGTGCTTCAAAGTGGGGAGGGGTCTTGGTAGGCACCTTACAAAGGCCGTGTACTAGTGCAGGAGGGCAGGTCCACCTACGTAGATCTGTATCCTTCAGGCCACCTCACAATATTGATGCACACAGTATTACTTTTGTATTACTTTCTGCATAAACTTCACAGTTATGCACTATTGATCTCCCATGTCATTTGGGTTCACCCATTTATGCACTATTGATCTCCCATGTCATTTGGGTTCACCCATTTAGTGCAGAGACTCATGTGCATCACTGTTTTCCATCTCTCAATTCCTTTCCTTCATAAATTACTATTTAGAGGAACAAATTCTAAATTTTATAATCTTGAATAGTTTTTGTTTGTACAAGGTGTGATTAAAAACAATGGCAAATATTTTAATTAAAAATGAAACAATTATTTCAGTGGAAGATACTCTGCCCTTCATCTGCCTCTAGTATGCCTTTGCATGTGGAACACACGTGTTCTTCCATATTACTTTTGAAGCAGTTCTGGAAATCCTCTTTGATGAGTGTCTTTTTTGTAGTTGCTTTGATGTCCTGAGTCAATGGAAAACATCTGCAGCAATTTCTGTCAAATAAGAACATCAGCACTGTGCAGCTTTTGGCTCTTCCCTAGAATGACAATGCATGACGAATAGATGCTTTAAATGAACTGAAACATGGACTTGGCCGCAGCAGCACAGCTAGCACACTCCGAAAGGGGATTTCCCACACTGCCCCCGAGAGAGACAACAATGTATTTGAAGCCACTGAGAGTATTTAGAGGGGGATTAATGACAGTGGCTTTTAACTGTAGTAAAACATTTTAAAAGTTCTATACATTACCCATACATAATGTTTACATTTTACGTAAACCATATTTTTCAGTCATTCCTCATATGGCAAGCATTCAAAGGCAAGTAGCTGTGATCTTGAACTGTTTTTAGGTTCGATTTGCTAAAAATGTTTAACAGCTTACAAAATACATTTTTATCGGAAACACCTCAAAAGCATGTTTACATTGGCAGGGTTTTGATCAAAGATGAAGAACATTAAACCAGCAAGTTTATAATACATCAAATCTGATGGCCGAAGTTATCTCAGTTTCTTCCATCTTATAAATTAAAAATATTATAGCCAAAATTTCTCTTCTTGACTGCCACACTATCTGCACTTAGGGCTGGGAATATAACTTAGCTGGTAGCATGGTACAAGGTTCTCGGTTCCATGCCAAGCAGTAAGGGACAAAACAAACAAGTATCTACTATCACAACTATAGCTAAAAGCATTTTGGTACCACTGTAGTTACTTACAACCACTATGATATGCAGTTTTAATATACTGGGTCTTGAGTTTTGGAAAAATAGATGAATAGTGCTATTTTTAACTTTTTCCTTTTCTGTGTTAATAGTTATGAACCTGAACTGTTTCCTGGCCTTATTTATAGAATGGTAAAACCACGAATTGTTTTGCTTATCTTCGTATCTGGAAAAATTGTGCTGACAGGTAAATTCTAAGATAATTTTATTTTCATAGAATTCAATAGCTACGTGCTTTGCTTTTCTTAAACAGCATTGTCCACCATTAGGTAACATTCTTACTATTGTATACTACTGGGAAAACAAAAATCCCAATTCCTGAAACATTCTCTCTCTCTGTCTCACACACACATAATACATAGAACCTGATTTTTACTATTACTGAAGGCTTTCTGTGGCTGAGTGGTGTTCAAAGGGATCTTCAGACCTTTTCTGTCTGAGGCTCTGTGGGCCACAGGGTCTCGACTGTACCACTGATCTGTACCTCTGCAGAGTACAGCCAGCTGTGAATGTCACAAAGAGAAGTGGCAGCTAAATATTAATTTAGGTGTCACATAACAGTGTCTCGTTTTAATCTCTTCCCCACAGCTTAAAAATAGAAGAATAATTCTTGGCTTAAAGGCCAATAAAAATAGTCAGCTGACTGACTTTGGTCGGCAGGACTACATTTCCTGACCTGTGTGGTAGAAGATAGAAAATCAAACTTAATCTCCTCTTGTCAGATTCCTGAGTGTTCTTTCTTTGTTGGCTTCTTATAAATAGTATAAACATTTGACTATGTATACACACGAAGAATTGTTTTGTCAGTATGGATGCTCAGAAATGGAACTTTTGACATGCCTGTAATCCCAGCACTTGGGAGGCTGAGGCAGGAGGATCACTCTGAGTTCAAGGGCATCCTGCACTACACAGCAGGACCCTACTCAACATATAAATAAAATAAATAAATAAATAAATAAAACTTTAGTTTAAAGACATGGCTGCTCCCAAGGTTTGTAGTTTGAACTACCAAATTCTTTTAAGGATATATAAAAGTTTTCTACATCCTATGTCCAACCAATATATATCTTTTATGTCCCAGCAATATGTATCTTCTACCAAACCCTCAGCAGTACTAAAAACAGGTGTACGAGAAAATTTTTTAAGTTACGTAAGTTGAAATGATTTCTCTGTGTGAGGATCATTGGTGATCTGAAACAGAAGCTGATAGCTAGAGGGAGTAGTGCACACCTGGGATTCTCCAGCCTCACCCCTCAGAGTGCTTGAGGCCACACGTTTGAACCTAGCTTGGGCAACAAGGTATCATAGTGAGAAAATATGTCAAAATAAAAACTAACCACAGGCAAGAATTAGCCAACAAGGAAATAACAGGAAGGGGCAGGGGTTATAAGAATGGGTAATAAGGATGGGAGATATAAGCATCTGTATGTGTAATGACATCTCCACTCAAATATGGAATGTGTGGCAGAGCAAGAGGGTGAAAGTTATGTGTGAGAAAATGATCCAAGTATACAATAGTCCCTCAGTATTTTGCAGCTGGACTTTTGCCAACTCACTGTTTATTTATTATTTTATTTTATTTTATTGAAGATCAAATAGCAATGAGACAGTTTCAGGACAAATTAACAGGATAGATTTGATAAATTAATACATTGCAAACTGTTTTCATAATGTTTTGGTATCTACACCAAAAAAATAAAAAAAAATAAAACCACCTTTGGGGCTGGGGAGATGGCTCAGTGGAATAAGCGCTTCTCTGGCAAGTGCAATGGCGTGAGTTCAATCCCTGGTTCCACCAAAAAAAAAGGAAAATAATGTTTTGGTATCATACATGGTGCATACATGATATTATACTTAAAGACATTATTATAGCAGATGTCTCTAATCAGTGAATTAAGAGTGTGGCTGTTTACTTATTTTTATAGCTGAATTATATCACAGATTCAATAATTAATACTTTCTGCCTTGTTATCTCCCCAAAGTCTGTCCATAGTACTAGAAGCTGACATAATATTTTGTCCAACCATTATTAGTGCAAATCTTGCTTCTCATAGAATTATGCAAAAACACGGCATATTTATCCTAACTGTACTGTTTATACACACACATCATGATTCTTCCTTTGTATACCCCTTTTTTTGTTTAGACCTGTCAAAGATGGGCACTCCATTATCAATAAACCAATTTAGGTGCCTGAACTCGGTGACACAATCCAACACAGTCCAGCATTCCACAATAATAGCGAGTTATCTGAAGTTGTTCACTATAGCCGTTTACAGCTCAACTTATTATTATGGCCCCACATTATATACCCCGTTTTTATACTTTTCTGCTGGATGGCTAAGACCAAGATAGATCAAGACCTATATATTAAAAGATGTATCTTTTGTTTATCATGAGGTCAGTGAAGTCCCCTCAGGGTTTATCTTGTAATCCTGTACCTTACTCTGTAGATCCTTTGTCTGTGTCAGCCATGTGGATGAATCATGGCCAATGCTTGATCAGTTAGTTTGCTCTCTGTGAGAGCCTGAGAGAAAGTTTTCTCTCCATGTGACTCTCCTCAGGCACAGTATACATCATCAATCTCTTTCCTCTGTGGCTCCATAATCTCCTTGATCAGAAAATTTGGGGCACAACTGAGTTTCATGATGTTACAGTACAGGTTTATCTATGTCCTGAGTCTTCACTGACATTGAAAGACTAAGGCCAAAATGTTGGCTGGCCTTTCGGCTCTTCTATTCCTCCAATTTTGATCTGTGAACTTAGATTGTTAACCATACAGAAGAAAAGCTGATTAGTACCCTGCAGCATATGCCATTCAGTTTGCCCTAACTATCTGACTCAATTCTTTTTAGTTGTTGCACATTTCTATTTGTATTTCTTCTTTTTACTTGTTATACTAGGGAGACTATATGATATTTGCACATGTATGTCTGGTTTATTTCACTTACGAGTATATGTTCAAGTGGCATGGACTTCAATATAAATGCTTCAAGTTTATCATTCTTTATAGCTGAGTAATATTCCATTATATAGAAATACCACATGTTTTTCAACCATTCCTCATGTGACAGACATCTTGGTTGTTTCCAAGATTTTGCTATCACAAATTGTGCTGCTATAAACACAGGTATACATATATCACTATGATATAATGGTTTCAGTTTCTCTGGGAAAATTCCCAGGAGGGGGATAGTAGGCTTGAATGGGATTTCCATTCCTGTTTTGAGGAGTCTCCACACTGACCTCCACAGTGGTTGTACCAGTCTACATTCCCACCAGCAGTGGAAAAGTATTCCCTTTCCCCACACCCTCTCCAACATTTGTTGTTAGTTGATTTCCTTATGATAGCCATTCTTTCTGGAGTGAGATGGTATCTCAGTGTTGTTTTTATCCGCATTTCACAGATGGCTAGTGATATGGAGCATTTTTTTTTCATAGATTCATTCCCTTCTTTAATTTTGTCCTCTGAGAAATGTGTATTCATCTCAGATGCCCATTTCTGAATTGGGTCTTTAAATTTGAGGGCTCTGTTATATCTTAGTTCCTTATATATTCTAGATAGCAGACCTCTGTCTGATTGCTTATTAGTTAGGATTTTCTCAAAATTTGTGTGTCGTCTTTTCACTCCATTGACAATTTCTTTTGAAGTGCAGAAGCTCCTCAAGAAGAGTTGATCCCAGTTGCTGATTCTTTCAAGTGCTTTCTGTGCGAATATGTTTGTTCATGAACTCTTTACCTACCCCTATGTCTTCAAGAGTTCCTCCTACGTTCTCTTCCAGGAGATTGAGTGTTTCTGTTTTAATGTTTGATCTTTAATCCATTTGACTTTAACTTAGTGCATGGTGATAGAGCTGGGTCAAGTTTTAGTTTTCAGCATGTAGAAAGCCATGTTTTCCAGCACCATTTGTTAAAGACGCTATCTTTCTTTCAGTAAGCTTGTTTGGCCCCTTTGTCGAAAATCAGATGGCTGAGTGTGATCGTAGATGCCTCTGCATTTTCTAATCTATTCCATTGATCTTCAGGTCTATTTCATTGCCAATACCATGTTGATTTTATGAGAGTGGCTTTGTAGTATAATTTCAAGTCAGGAATTGTGATGCCTCCTGCCTTGTCTTTATTGGCCAAGATTGCCTTTGCTATTCTAGGTCATTTTTGGTTCCAAATAAATTTTAGGAATGATTTCTCTAGGTCTGGGAGGTATGTTGGTGGCAGTTTGATAGGGATTGAATTGAATCTGTACAGCAATTTTGGGATTATGGCTATCTTCACAATATTGGTTCTTCCTATCCAGGAGCAGGGAATATCTTTCCATTTTCTGAAATCCTCTATAATCTCTTTTCTTAGAGTACTGTAATTTTCCAAGAAAAGATCTTTGACTTCCTTGGTTAAGTGAATTCCAAGGTATTTCATTTTCTATGGTGCTATTGTAAAAGGTATTGTTTCTACTGTTTCCCTTTCAGTGTGCTTGTCATCTGTGTAGAGGAATGCTATTGACTTTTGAGTATTGACTTTGGAGCCTGCTATGCCACTGAATTTCCTTATCAGTTCTAGTAGTTTCTTGGTGGAATTTTTGGGGTCTTCCAAGTAAAATATCATGTCATGTGCAAATAGTGATAATTTAACTTCTTCTTCACCTATTCTTATTCCTTTTATTTCTCCCTCTTTTCTAATGGGTGTTGGTAAGGATTCCAAGACTATATTGAATAGGAGGGGTGATAGAATACATCCTTGTCTTATACCTGACTTAAGAGTAAAAGATTTCAGTATTTCCCCATTTAGGATTATATGAGCTTTGGGGTTGTCATAGATGGCTTTTACCAAGTTAAGTTAGAGTCCATCTATTCCAATTTTCTGTAGGACCTTGAACATGAATGAGTGTTGGACTTTGTCAAAAGCTTTCTCTGCATCAATTGAGATGATCATGTGGTTTTTAGATTTCAGCCTATTAATATAGTGTATTACATTTATACATTTTCAAATATTGAACCATCCTTGCATCCCTGGGATGAATCCTAATTGCTCATGGTGTATGATTTTCTTGATGATTTGCTGTATTCTATTTGGTAGGATTTTGAGTTTTTTTTGTATCTATGTTTATGAGGGGGATTGGCCTGTAATTCTCCTGTTTAGTTATGTCTTTCCCTGGTTTTGGAATCAGTATAATACTTGCTTCCAGAAATGATTTTGAGATGACTTCTTCTTTTTCAGTTTCATTGAAGAGTTTGAGGAGTGTAGGGATTATATTTTCTATAAATTTCTTGTAGAATTCAGCTGTGAATCCACCAGGATCTGGACTTCTCTTTGTTGGTGGGCTTTTATTATGTTTTGTATTTCATTGGCTCTTATTGGCTTATTGAGAGTTGTTGTATCTTCTTGGTTCAGTTTTGGTAATTTGTACCTTTCTAGGAATCTGTCCATTTCATCTGTGTCTTCTATTCTTTGAGCATAAAGATTCTCAAAGTAGCTATTGACAATCTTCTGGATTTCCACTGGGTTTGTGGTGATTTCACCCTTTTCATTTCTTATTGCTTGTATTTGAATTTTTTCTTTCCTCTTTTTGATGAAGTTGGCTAGAGGGTTATCAACTTTATTTAATCTTTCAAAGAACCAACTTTTCCAACTCACTGTTTAAAGAATTTTCAAAAAATATTAATCTAAATCATTTATTGTGGATTTTTTGCTGTATTGTGGATTGTACAGTACTGTATGTATAATTATATGTGTAATATGGTTTAAGTAATTTTTGCCTAAAATTTTCAAAAATATATTAAAAATGTTAGTTCTTGGGCTGGCCAGATAGCTCAGTGAATTAAAGTGACTGCTTAAATAGACTCAGGGACCAGGGCTTGATCCCTGGCATGCCAGCTGTGCTCACCCCCAGGGCACACTGAGCTGGTACCTGGGCGTCGTGGTGGCACCTCAGTAATCCTGGTACTTGGAAGGCTGAAAATAGGAGGATTACTACAAATCTGATCTGTGTAGTAAGGCCCTGCAGACAGTGTACTAAATACAAAAAAAATGTTAATTCAAACATATAAAAAGAATACTGAATCAAAATAAGCTTACAGTATGTAGCTTTTAAGAGGATGAATACATACTGTACCATGCAGCATACATATAGGTAAAGTTTCATACGTTTACGAGTTTAGAAAATTGTTAAGAACAGGCTGGGGAAGATAGTTCAGTGGATTAAGCTCCTGTTTAGGCAACCACAGGGACCAGGGTTGATCCCTGGTGTGCTGTGACAGCCTTGCCACCAGACACCTTGAGTCACTGAGACTGGGCGTGGTGACCCATGTCTGTAATCCTAGCGCTGGGGAGGCTGAAAACAGGAGGATCACTATGAGTCCCAGCTGTGTAGTAAGACCCTGTACCAAATACATTAAAAAAATAAAAAAGAACATTGGAAGAGTTTTTAAAAGTGTTGGAAATATTTCTAAGAGTGTGAGAAGGGTTTATAAAGCCTTTAAGTACATATAAATACTAAAATAAAAATTTCAGCTAGTTTTGCTAATTTTCACTTATCATGGGGGTGTCAGGAACCTAACTTTCATGATAAGTGAGGGACTACTGTATTACATGGAAGGGACGCAAGTTCGACTGCCAGCCCTGAGTGCTGTGCTGGCCCAAACCCTGCCCTGGGTGCGCTGTCTTGGCTGGGGGTGCCCCTGGTAATGCATACCTGTAATCCCAGTACTCTGGGAAATTGAGACAGAAGGATGACTACAAGTTTGAGATCAGTCTGGGAGCTACAAAAGTGAGCACCAGGCCAGCCCAAACTGCAGCGTTAAACTGTTCATCTATGTAACTAATAAAATAGAAAAAAAGGAGTGAACACATGTGTTTGGGGTAACTCAGTGCAAAGTTCCTGAGTTTATCTCTAGTATCCTCATCCAAGAAAAAACTATAAATTAACCTTTTTTTTT
>PVKA01036270.1:0-21937 GCA_004027165.1 Ctenomys sociabilis
TGGGGAAACCCTAATGGGAAATAACACACTACTGTACTGTGCTCATATTCTTTGGGCCCAATTCAGCTCCCCAAATATCCTTGCGCCCTACTTCCAGGACAAGGAACCACCCTCTCCTCACCTCCTACCCTACTCAGGCCCCCAAAATTTAAAGATCAGCTCAGCCCCACTTTCTGATACCTGGAAACCTGATTAGCCATGGAGCTAATTCTCCTCCTCCCAAGGGTAGGGCATGGAGTAGTAAGCCTTCTATTACTCCCTAAACTTCTCCAACAAGTTCATTTTCATATCTTGCTTTGTCTTGCTTTTATACCAAAGCATGTATCTTTACTCACCTAGACAGTCTTTGCCCTGCCATACCACTTAAAAATGTTGCAAGCCTAAGTATAGCCATGAAGAACTTCAGAAGACTTAAAAATTTAAAAAGATAATGAATAAAGTTTTTTTTCTGTATTCCTACTACTGTTTATGGGTGGATTAGTTTTTTCTGTTGCTAGGGATCAAATACAGGGTCTTGCAGTTAAAAAGCAAAATGTGATTGCTTTTTTTTTTTGGCCTTTTTGAGACAGGGTGTCACTATGCAGTTCAGGCTGGCCTTGAGCTCACTTTGTAGCCCAGGCTAGTGTCCATCCAACTGCCAATGATCCTCCTACCTCCAGAGTGCTGAGATTACAGGTGTGAACCACCACATTTGGCTAAAGTATAACTTCTAGCTCATGGATAATTTTAGTGATCCATAGAAAGGATATAAAAGAATAAAATAGGGCTGGAAAGATAACTCAGTAGAGTTATCTTGCCTGGCAAGCACAAGGACCTGAGTTCAATTCCTGGTTCTGCCAAAAAAAAAAAAAGAGAGAGAGAGAGAGAAAATAAAGTAAACTTTGTATCCTGCAACATTTCAGTTACTTTCAGATGTACAATCACTCCATGAGTGATCTCTCCAAATTATTTCTGTGAGCCTGGGTTTGAGCTTATGCGTCCAAGTCTGCTAGCTGCCCTTGTGGGTCACTGAGCCCAGTGGGCTCCTGAGAGGCAGTAGCAGAGCCAATGTACAAGATGAAGAGTCATTCGGGGGTTTTATTGTTGTTGTTGGTTTGTTTGTTTTTTGTAGACTTACTTGTGTACCAAGCCAAGGAAACCATATGGGGAAAGAACTCTGACCTTGAGAGCGCCACATGTCAAGCATTACTGACCAATTGCTCAACTCAGCAGCAAATGCTGGGGGAGCAAATGCAGTCTAAACACTTTGATAGGTGCTGGCATTGCAAAGATTCATAAGAAACTGTCCTTGGCCTTGTGGCAATTGTAGTCTAATTGGGAAAAAAGACACATATAGTGCTTTTAATACCAAGATACTGGGTTGGCCAAATAGCTCAGCGGATTAAAGCGCATGCGAGCAGGGGCCAGGGCTTCAATCCCCAGACCTGCCATGCTGGCCCCAGAACATTCTGAGACAGTGATTGAGACTGGGCTTGGTGGCACATGCCTGTAATCCCAGCACTTGGGAGGCTATAAACAGGGAGATCACTGAGTCCAGTCTAGTAATGAGATCCTGAACACCCTGTAGACCCTTCCCTAAAAATACAAAAAAAAAAAAAAAACCAAGGTACTGTTAGAGTAGCCATAAAACTTTCAAATAATAAATCCTAAAAGAAATTAATTAACTTTTATTGGGCATGTGTTATGTGCCATAAGCATGCTAGACATTTCACATATATCATATAGATGGTTATTGGTAAGTCATTGTAGTTTTATATGTATCTATATTTATTAGAAATACGTATTTGTACCTATGTATATACAGTGCATAATGAAAGGTATGGATGGTTTGTTTTTCTAGTTGATGTGGGTGAAGCAACTCAGACTGCCAAATAGAGCCGCGTATGTGCCTAAAACAGTTACATGCCACAGGCTGGAGAGGAGCTCAGTGGGATAGCATTTGCCTAGCAGACAGGAAGCCTTGGGTTCCATGTCCAAAACAAACTACAAATTTTCTCTGTATCTGTATACGTCCCATTAATGTCTTGCATATGTAATGTGCATGCATATGTAAATGACAAGGCTGTTTTTTTTTTGTTTTTTGTTTTGTTTTTTTTTTTGCCTTTTTGAGACAGGGTCTCACTATGCAGTTCAGGCTGGCCTTAAACTCACTTTGTAGCTCAGGCTGGTCTCGAACTCACAACAACAATCCTCCTGCCTCAGCCTCCCAAGTGCTGGGATTACAGGCCTGCACCACCACGCCCGGCTGACAAGGCTGTTTTTGTGAAGACCAATGAGACTCAGCCTAGCGCAGAAGACCTGGCAGCCCAAAATTCGTCATCACTGCTGGGCCAAAGTCCTCTGACTGCCCTATGACCTCAGGTTTTGCCTAGTTCTTGCCTCACTGTATAACTTCTCTTTCAACTCTAGAAGTATTATGAAATGGGGCAGGGGATATAACTCCATAGCATAGCACCTGCCTGGCAAGTACAAGGTCCTGAGTTTGATTCCTGGTACAAGAAAAAGAAATATGAAACAGACATCATTATCACGCTTGTTTTTTTCTTTTTTTTTTTTTAACAGAATAAAAAACTAAGATTCAAACCACATGCTGGCAGAACTTTCTGAAAACATTCTAGGGCTGGCGAGATGGCTCAGTGGAATAAGTGCCTCCCCAGCAAGCTGTGACAAGAGCCTGAGTTCAATCCCCAGTTCCGCCAAAAAAAAAAACAACATTCTAGACTTGCACTATATGGTCACTGATCAGTAAATAGCTACTGTGACTTGAAATGTGGCTTATGCCATTGTAAAATAAAATAAAATTTTACTTCATTTTTATTTGAATGGCTCCATGTGGACATGGCCCCTCTGAGACAGCTCGGGCTTAAGGAGTTCTGCAAGATCCCGTGAGATATCACCTCCACTGGCCCTATTACAGAGCTATCAGCATTGTGATTTAGTTAATTATTTGTCTTTTTTCACTTGGCTTTGAACTCCTTAAAAGCAGGTCAGTAAGTAATCTGTTTGTGTTTGTAATTTTGTACCTAACAGTGAACTGGTACATATGGAATAAACGTGTATTGGGCTGGGATTGTGGCTCAATAATAGAACACATGCTTAGCATGTCTTAAGTACCAAAAACTAAAATAAATGCAGCCAGCTATGGTGGCACACACCTGTAATCCTAGCACTTGGGAGGCTGAGGCAGGAGGAGTGCCATGAGCTTAAGGCCAACCTGGGCTACACAGTAAGTTCAAAACCAGCATCGGGGCTGGGGATATAGCTCAGTGATATAAATGCCTGCCTGGCAAGCACGAGGTCTCGATTCCCAGTACCACAAAACAAAAAAAGGCCATCCTTAATGAGATCCTGTCTCAAATAGGTAGGAAGGTAGATAGATGAGTGACCATTGACTATTAAAATGCATGACATATACAAAGTTTGGTCACCTTATTTTCTGAAGAATTTCAGCTCAATAAAGTAGTAATATCTTGTATTGATTTCAATGGCTTTACCAGGTGTGAGACAAAAATTTAAAAAGCAAAGCTGATTTGACCTCAGAGGGAAAAACCACTCACAAAATCAGTGTGCACTTATACCAGTGTTTTTATCTTGCCTCTGATAAAGGACTGTGACTCCTTTGGATTTAAGGGTGTATCCTCCACCCAACCCCCCCCAACCCCCCTCTGCACTGAAGGAAGGATGCAGTACTAGAAAGTGCCCCAAGGGGTTATGCCCAGCTCCTCAGGGATGAGGGACTGTTCCAGATTTACTCACGCTGAGGACCCTGTAGTCCAGTCCCAAGTGACTAAATCTCTTCTTCTCTCCACAGGGAAACAACTGGAAGGCATCTGGTAAGTTGTGGGAAGCCCTTTGGTGACCACTTAGGAAACAAAGTAGCCCTGCACACAATGCAAAGTCTCACACCCTAAAGCCACAACTCTCCACTAGGACTGTTGTTTTGCACCTCCACCCTCTTCTATGACAGTTATTTGGCAGGGTCAAGAGACTTTGTCCGCCAGGTGTGGTGGTGCACGCCTGTAATCTGAGCACTGGGGAGGCTGATACAGGAGAATCACCTTGAGTTCAAAGTCAGCCTAGGCTACATAGTGAGACCTTGTCTCAAAAAAGAAAGAAAAAGACCTTGTTGTTTGTCAGGGCTGAGGGAAGATGCTAGTGGATAAGGAGAGGCCAGCAAAGTTGCTCGACACCCTGTAATGTGCGAGACACCCCACAAGAATGAGCCAGCCCCTGTGTCAGCATACGGAGTGGAGAAGCCCTGATCTGGGTGTATCAAGAGTTCCTCCAGCTGCAGATACTGCATAGGTTCTAGACAAATACTATGCTCCATTTTATGAGAGACTTGTACATCACGGATTTTGGTATCTGTGGGGGTGGAGCTCTAGAACAATCCCCACAGACAAGGGGGGACAACCTTATCTTATCCCTGCCTTTATTCGGTAGGCTTTATACAGCTGCTAACCACAGGCCATCCCTGGGGAGAAGGTGTTCTCTTTGCCATGTGGTGCTTGCTTTTCTGGGTCAGGCCTGGAGTTTCTGACTCCCCTTGTCTCTCTGCACAGGCACACCTCCATAGTTGTGCACAAGGATGAGTTCTTCTTTGGCAGTGGCGGAATCTCCAGCTGTCCCCCGGTGAGTGGCTTCCTCTGCGCCCTCAGATTCCTGGGAGTTCCCACAGACTAAGAATTTTGCCTCTGCTGAGTGCCTCTGTCTTCCAGCTGAGTGCATGGAGGCCTACCTGCAGATTTGTTCAAGGCCTGAGGGTATAGCTCGGGGCAGAGTACTTGGCCTTGCACGTGCAAGGCCCTGCGCTCCATCCCCAGCACTGCACAGTCCCTAAACAAGGCCTGCTGAAGAGGCCTATCCCGGACACCCAGCCAGTTGCACTTCCCTCCCCTCCCAGAGTATCTATGGGTCCCTCCGAGCTTGTGCTCTTCCAGCCCACCACTCCCCACTCCTTGAGCAACCCTGGACATGTGACTCTGTGCTCCTACACAATGCACTTCCAGATCCTCCTCCTGTGGGCCCCTGTATCCTTCAGGTCTAAGCCTGGCCGAGCCTTGGGTGTCCCCTCAGACTGCTGGAGTCCTCTGACATATGTACCAGTGGTCTTGTGCACTTTTCCAGCTCAGTCTCTATTGCTCCTTGTAATTACACATTGGTTGTATTTTTTTTGTCTTGATACCTGTTTGTCCTGTGAGTGACTGCAGTATGTTAGTGACTTCTGGTCTCGGCACTGAACTATTTAGCCCTGATGACCAGAATTTCTGTCCTGCTCACCATGCTGTCCCCAGTGCTTAAACCATATCAGCCACATAAGAGGCACTCAGTGCTGTGAATTAATGCAGGTCTGTTCTGTAATGTTCTCCCTTCCTGGATCCATCCATATTCCTATCACTTCCCTTTTGTTGGTGTCCCCTCCTAGGGCCCTGTCTCTCCCTTAGTCTCCTATGGCAGCAGTCTGTTAGAGCGTGGGCAAGATTTTGTGTGCCCTTTCAGGGGCCAGCACCCCACCCCACCCCCACCCTGTCGCCATCAGCAGATTGGCCTCAGATCAAAAGTTACCTAGATTGTGGGAATATTTGCAGTCCTGCAAGATTCCTCACACTCCTTCACAATTTCCCATTGTTAAAAGGACATCCAGTGTCACAAGAAAAATAGGCTGTGTTCTCTCTGAATGTATGTGTGGAGAGCAGGTGTGAGGCATTTCAGTTGTCCTATTCTGTCCTTGTAATCAGGCATGTAAGGGACAAAAGATACTGCAGATTCTGGGTTTCTCTCTTTATCAGCTGAATGAGTAGATGGCAGAAGTTGCAAGAGAATCAGCTTCTCGGGGCCCACCAAAAACAAGAAGCCCAGTGTCATGCTCTGCTGGCAGCATGTGGCAGTGGAAAGGAAGCTGTTGCACACTTTTATACAAGCAGAAAACAGCCCTCTCCATCTACCCAGGGTGCCCTAGAAATTAAAAAATAAGTTGTTAAAACAGTGTTTTTGTGATCTTCTGTGGAAAGCTATATTCAGAAAATTCAGCAGATGGCTAGGGATATAGCCCATTGGTAGAATGCTTGCCTAGCATGTATGAAGAAGGGAGTTTTTTGGTTGGTTGGTTGGTTGGTTATTTGTTTTTGTATTTTAGGACAGGGTCTACAAGGTCTCGTTGCTATAGATTGGATTACAGGCACATGACACCATGCCGAGTCTCAATAGCTGTCTCAGCGTGCCCCAGGGGCAGGGCCAGCACTGCAAGCCCTAGGACTGAGCTCCCAGTCCCTGGGTCTGCCTACACAGGCACTTTAATCCACTGAGCTATTTGGCCAGCCCTTGCCTAGCACGTATGAAGCCTTGGGTTCAATTCACCTTACAAAAAAAAAAAAAAAAAATGGAAATGGTGATTTAGTGACTTTCTTTGGCTTGGCTTTTCTAGGGAGGAACATTGCTTGGGCCTCCAGACTCTGTGGTTGATGTGGGGAGCACTGAAGTGACAGAAGAAATCTTTCTGGAGTACCTGTCCTCACTGGGGGAGTCTCTGTTCCGGTAAGTGGAGGCAGGTGGTGGTTACCCACATTTGTCTTCCCCGGAAGACAGCCACTGCGCCTTATCCTTGGGTTGCCCAGTGCAAAGCCTGGCCTGGTTTTGGCTGACTGAATGTGAAGACAAACAAGTTACCATGATACAAGAACCCAAAGTTGTTTCAAGGCAGCTATTTCTTCGCAGCATGAGTTCTGCTAGTTTTGTTTTTGTTTTTGTACTAAAGATCAAACTCAGGACCTTGCACTTGCCAGGTAGGCGCTTATACACTGAGCTATCTCCCTGACCCTCTAGAACATTTAAAGGAAAGGCAAATTCTTCATTTCTTCTGATTAAAATAAGTAAATGCTCTTCTCCACCTTTACTGGCTAGGTGCTTTTTCCTAGACATTAAAAATTAAGTCTGTATCAAGGTTGGGATGAAATGCAAAGTAGAACAGATTTCTCTTAAGCTTCAGCTGAGGGCGAGGCTGTGGCTCAGTGGTAGAATGCTTGCTTAGTAAGCCCATTCCACCCCCAACACCAAAAAAATAAAAAGAAAAATAAAGAAATTTCAATAACAGTCCCTACCCCACCCCGGGTTGAACTCAGGCCCTTGCGCTTGCCAGGCAAGCACTTACTCTACTGAGCTATCTCTCCAGCCCCAACAGTTTCCCTCTAGAGAGAAACTTCTCTTGTGAGCATGAAGATTCTGAACTGTACAATCTAGAGCTGGGCATGGTGACACACATTTATAATCCCAGGACTGAAGAGGCTGAGGCAGGAGGATTATTGGGAGTTCAGTACCAGCCTGGGCTACAAAGTGAGCTCAAAGCCAGCCTGCACTATATAGTGAGACTGTGTCAAAAAGACAGACAGAACCGGGCGTGGTGGCGCACGCCTGTAATCCCAGCACTAGGGAGGCTGAGGCAGGAGGATTGCTGTGAGTTCGAGACCAGCCTGAGCTACAAAGTGCGCTTAAGGCCAGCCTGGACTGCATAGAGAGACCCTGTCTGAAAAAGACAAAAAAAAAAAAAAAAGACAGAAAGTGCAGTCCATATTTAGCTCATCCTTTCCATAGAAATCAGTTCTGAAAGGCCCAAGATGTCAGATCAAGCAGTCCTTTAGGTGCAGGGGGCAGTCACAGCGCTCGACTCAGCTCTGCTCCCCCTTGCCTGGTTCACATGCTTACATCTCTCCTCATTTTCTCCCCATGCACAGAGGTGAAGCCTACAACCTCTTTGAACACAACTGTAACACGTTTAGCAACGAAGTGGCACAATTCCTGACGGGGCGGAAGATCCCATCTTATATCACCGACCTGCCCTCTGAAGTCCTCTCCACGTAAGTACAGCCTCTGGCTCTGGCCCTTCTTGGCTAGCTTTAAAACTCCCCAATAATATGCAGCGCCCCTCCACAGCCCAAATCCACCCTACTGAGAGGGCCCCAGAACCCTCCCTACTGGGAGGACCAGTCCTGATAGCAGTCTCCACACCACAGGAGGCTACCCCCATTTCCCACCCACTTCTGCACCTGGCATCCTCCACCCTCATCAGAGTCAGGCCAGCCCCACCCTGGCCTAGGTCTAAGCTCAGAATTTAGAAAACAAGTCAGGTGTGGCGGTGCACACCTGTAATCCCAGCACTCAGGAGGCTGAGGCAGAAGGATCACCAAAAGTTTGGGGTCAGCATGAGCTATATAGTGATTTTTTTTTTTCTTTTTTTGAGACAGGGTCTCACTATACAGTTCAGGCTGGCCTTAAGCTCACTTTGTAGCTCAGGCTGGTCTCAAACTCACAACAATCCTCCTGCCTCAGCCTCCCAAGTGCTAGGATTACAGGCATGCGCCACCACACCTGGCTACATAGTGATTTTGAGACTAAGCTGAACCAATACTCTGACTCAAAAACAAAAACTTTAGAAACCCACTCAACCTTGGCTTTAGGGTTTGGACAAAATCTTGGCACCTGTCTGTGCTGTGTGGAAGCATGCCGCTCAGAGCAGTGCCAACCTCAAATGCAGTGTCAGGGCAGCCACAGAGGAGCTCAGAGTAGCAGCAAGGCAGCTTGTTTGGAGCTGGTTTCTCTTTTTGGGTTTTCTTGGGGGAGTACAAGGGCTTAACATAGAGTCTTGCTCTGTACTTCAGGCTGGCCTGTAACTCATGGTGATCCTCTTGCCTCAGCCTCCTGAGTGCTAGGACTGCAGGTGTGCACCACTACACCCAGATCACTGTTGTCTTTCTTCCACTGCGCTGAGTCCTTTTAGGCCTGCTGAGGCTCGGTTCTGCTCACCTTCTAACCTTCAGGCACTGTCAGCCCTCAGTCCATGTTTTCCAGTGGTCCCAGCCATGGCAGGGCCTGTGAGCCATCACCAGGCAGCAGCATATTCTGGAAGACATTCCCAGACCAGCTCCCCTTCTCCTCCTCTTTGCTTGCATGCTACCTTTGCCCATCGACCATACTCATTTGTTGTCTCTGACCCTGTTTCTCCTAAACCAGGGTCCTGCCCAGTAGGAATCCCAGCAGGTAGCACTGGCCCCACAGGTGAGCTGGTTTTCACAGCTGGGTCCAAAGCTCTCAGGAAAAACAAGACAGTGAGGAACCCCAGTCTCCCAGGCCTGGCCCCACCTTCCTGTCTCTGGGTGTGTGCAGTCCCACAGCCTGCTGGAAGATCTCAGTTTCTGGGCCCTGAGCGAACTGGAATAGCTGGAATATTCTCACTGCTCTCTGGGGGTGGAGTTCCCTGCCTTACCTTTTTTTTTTTTTTTTTTTTTTTTTTTGCGGAACTGGGGATTGAACTCAGGCCCTTGCACTTACTGGGCAAGCCTTTATTCTACTGAGCCATCTCCCTGGCCCCCTCCTTGGCTTACCTGACTTGGGATTGGTATTTCTTGATTTCATCTGTTTACACTTGGGAGTACTTTATTTCCTTGAACTTGGGAATGATTTTCAAACATAGCCGTGTCCATCAAAGAAAACACCAGTGCCTAGGTATGCTGTGGGCAGCCATGTTTAAGTGGGCAGTAATCTTGGAAAGTCTCTAAAACTCTGGTATTTGCTGCAATTTCCCTAGCTAAGTTAACACCAAAGCGAACTGGGAGCCTTAAAAAAAAAAAAATTGGGAGCCTTTTGCAACATGCAACCACACCTCTATGGTGTGGCAGGGCCATGTATCCTGAGTATTCTGTGTATTGAGTACCATCCTCATACTGACTGTTATCTTCATATTCTTTCCATTTTCCCTCAGCTTCCTCTCTCCAATTTTATCGTCTTCACAAGAATTACGGGTATAAGTACCTGAGTACAGAAAGGTTTCCCATGGGCAGCTAGCTAGCCTGATCAAACCCCAAGCTCACTCACCAGGCTTTAGCTGTGGTGGTACCCACTGATGGGAGCCTGGCAGAAATAAAAATACACACAGAGCAGGTCGGATGTGGTGACACATGCCTGTAACCGCAGAACTTGGGCTGATGCAAAAGGACCACTGCATGTTCAAGACAACCTTGGGCTACATAGTGAGGCCCTGTCTTCAAACAAACCAGAGCAGGCTGTTTGAAAGATGACCTCTGTGCTAACCACCTTTGTTACAGTAACAAATAATTGAGATCCTCCTAAGAGGAAGGTTATTTGGGCTCACAGTTTCTGAGGTTTCAGGCCTTGGGCAGGAAGTATATGCTGGACCAGAGCACTCCCGCCCCCCTGGAGTCCAGGAGCAGAGAGGAAGCAGGTGGCTGGAGTCCCACTGTCTCCATCAAGGCTGCCCCAGTGACTAGATGCTCTCCCATAGATTTCCCCTCTGAAATCTCCTCTACCTCCCAGTAGCATCCCAGCCCAGGAATAACACATGAACCCTTGGAGAACAGGTGTCCAGACCAAGGCTTGCTCTAGAACACTAGTGAGTGAGCTGGCAACTAAGTGGGAGCTGTTTGTGAGGGCGTGTACCCAGAATGCCAGCATTCAGGAAGGCTGAGGCAGGAGGATTGCAAGCTCAGGACCAGCCTGGGCAACTTCGTGACTTAATAAGACCTTTTTTCTCAAAATTTTAAACAATTGGAATGTAGCTCAGGGTGAAGGCGCCAAGTTCAGTTGTAAGTACCAGAAAAGGTTTACCTGAGCTCCCAGGGCCATCCTTAGTGAAGGGACGCTGCTGCCCCCTCCACGCACACCAGCCCAGCCCAGGTGATCTTGTCTCTTTCCCCACAGGCCCTTCGGACAAGCCCTCCGGCCCCTCCTGGACTCCATCCAGATCCAGCCTCCCGGAGGGAACACGGTGGGCAGACCCAACGGCCAGAGCTAACCAGACTGCTCAGGATGCCCAACCTGCCCTGCAGGGATTTTCCTTTTTAAACACAGCAAACCCTACCAAATTTCTATTTTATAATTTTACATCAGAGCTAACAACCAGGGGACGGCTTTTTAAATTTCCCAGGGAAGGAGCTCATCAGGCTGCGTGTAGGACAGTGCTGCTAAGACACGAAGCGAAGCGCCCCCCCTTCTAATAGTATTATACTAATTTATTAAGGCTGTCTTGTCTGTGAGTTCACTTTTGACGCTGTTTCCTAAGCGTCCTCCACACTGGAGAAAGGGAGGGGGTTTGTTTTAGCAGTATACAAGAGGGACAATTTGGGGGAGCCTCAACCCAGAACTTCTTTCCAGAGAATACCCACGCCCTGCCCAGATTGCCACACCTGCAGGACCAAGGCAGTTTCCATCACCCATGACCCGGAAGCAGTTACTCTTAGCATGAAACGAACCAAAGGATGCGGTGCACATGGGGCCAGTTGCAGGATGACTAGCCTGACCTCTGTGAGCTCTTCCACCTCTGTCATCTTCCCTCCCCTGCTGCAGGCATGGGGCCAGGGCTGCGGCAATCACGGCCTCGGAATCAGAGGAAAGTGACAGCCAGTACCAGGCCAGAGAAAACAGGATAAAGCCATTCCTCTTCCCACCCAGACTGCCATCGCTTTGGAAAACCTGCCTTGCTGCATGCCAGTGAGGCTGCTGTTCCTGAGCTATCAGACCTGCCACAATTGACAGGCCGGGCCAGAACCACAGGTACCCAGGGCTTCTGTCTGCAAAAAAACCACACCCAGCCCTGTATGCAGCATCCAGTTAGGGACCAAGGGGACACAAGTCTCTGGTGAGGAGACGTAGAAGGAATACAATGCAGAATCAAGGTGGCAAGAAAACGATGTTGTTTCCAACAGGACTCTCCATTATCCTTTTCATTGCCATTCTGCTCTATGGAGGTGTTGCTGGGGTGTGAGTGGGCATTTTCCTAGTGACCTGCTGCTGAGCTTATAGATAGCAGTCTGGAAGTTTCAGATCTGCACTGCCTTTCAGACTCTTACACGAGCTCCCATGGGCTAATAGGGTGCTAGTGGGAGAGACTCAGAGCTGTCTGCCTGCGTCCTCCTGCTGTGGCTCCCTGCCCCTCTAAAACTTGAGCCCATCTGCTCCTTCCAGGACAGGGCCCTTTCCCCCCTGAACCTGCTCAGCCCAGCCCAGCACCTGCTGTCTTTGCCATTACCCATAGCAGTGGGCATCATCAGGGTCCCTACAAGAGGGAAAGATGTCATTCTGCCTTGGTATCTGCCTGTGACCTGAGCGGGGGCATGTCCAGCTGGTATCAAGTGGCAGTTTAGAATTTTTAAGGCCAGGCCGCATGAGTAAGCGGCTTAGTTCTCAGACTTAACATGTGTAGTAATGATAAATCAGAGCAGAAAGCAGCAGGGCTCAGGGCTCACTTGATGCTGACCTCCTGGCACCTTCAAAGAGCACGGGTGTCAGGCTGGGTTACTTCCAGAAGGGTGGCCAGCTGGCTAGGCCACTGCCCAGTGTCCCCCTTTCCCATCTGCCTGAAACATTCATCTCTACCCAAAGGGTGCTGAGCTTTCCTCCTTGTCTCATGTTTAGGCTCAGCTGGGTTTGCTTCTTGCAGCAGTCACCTTCAGACCCAGGGCTGAGCTCTCCTGAGTTACTCCTGGAGGAATTAGAGTAACTTGATCCCTTGAACGCTGCGCTTCGTGCCCAGCAGCCATTTGTGCCAATGCCTACACCCTGGGTTGTGGGAGATGGGAGGGTTGGCAAGCAGTGACCCAGAGCTTGGGAGGGCAAGCTGCCCTCCCCTGTGCGAGTCCTGCAGAAGCCAGGCCCGGACCGGGCCCCCCAGCGCCATCCCACATTTCCGTCCATCCCAGAGCCTCAGGAGCACACAGGACTAGCCAGCTCCATATGGGTGCACTTGTGACACGTAGTGGGTGCCTCTTAGAGGTGCACTGATGGAGAGGGACGGAAGGAAGAGAGCTGATACCGTCACCCTCTTTCAGAAAGATAGCTCGGACCTTTGTGATTGCATTATGCCCTTGAAGTCAGGTTGATAATTGTGTCTTGTACAGGGGTGTTTGCTAGTTTTCATTGGTGTTTTTCTAATGCAATAAACTCATTTCTGCCTGCTGCATTTGAGTGGTGCTCAAATCCCCTCACTGTGTGGGGCGTGAGGCAAGCCCAGGCCACCCTGTCTTCCCTCTAGCTCTAACTTGCTGAGGCCGTGCTGCCTCTGCAGGGCTGTAAGCCTGTGGATAAGTGGTAACAGGAAGGATGTGTGGCTGTCACCACCAGTCTACAGAGGTAGGGATAGGGCTCAGACTACTGCACACCCCAGGTCACTGCCTAGGGATGGTAGAGTGTCTTCTGATCTAAGGTCTTCACTCGATGACTCATCAGGAGGTGTCTAATCTCACCAAGAACTGTTCTAGTTGTGTGTAGGGGTGGAAGGTACTGGGGCTTGAACCCAGGACCTTCACATTGAGCTGCATCCCCAGCTTGTTCTTATTTAAAGATGGGCTGGGCTCAAACTTGCAGTCTTCCTCCCTCACCCTCCTAGAGTGCAGGGATTACAAGTATGTATCACCATGCCCAGCTATTATTTGTTCCATTTTGATTATGAGTTGGGTTCAAGGACTAGGGGCCTCCCTGCCTACCGCAGTGGCATCCTTGAACAGTGTCAAGACTGCTGGCTATATCTGCATCCTTGTCATCCAGCTGTGGTGGACACCTATGGGCCAACTGGTCAGAATACTTCCACACAAAACTGAGGTGGGCAGGTTGGCACCACTTTACCAGGGAGAAAATGGGCAGAGAAGTAAGATTGCCCAACTGGCAGGTGGCTGAGCTCACATTCAGATCCAGGCCACGCTCTCACTGCTGCTCTCTGTGCCTCATCATAAGGCCCTGCCCTCCCCAGAGTGCTAGTGTAGGAATAGAATGGGAGGTGCTGGCTTGCCTTGGCATCTGTTCCTGAGAGCTGACCTGTTCAGGAGGGGAGTCCCTGAGGGCCCACTCAGCTGGCATGGCCTGTGTGGAAGACCCCTGGGCCCATCTGTTTCCATTTCTCTCTTCTGTGAATTTGAAAATGGCACCTACCTCGCAGACTAGGGAAAGCAAATGAACGTACAGCCCAAATGCTCAGTGAATGTCAGGCTATGGGGCCAGAACCCCTCAACAGCCATTCCCAGGACTCCCAAGAGCCAGCAGCATGGGGAAAGAACCAGGTCACTTCTCTACTAGGGACAGAGCCTGGCCACCCACTTGCTTCTGGGGAAATAACAGAAACTGTATTTTCCCCTCAATCTTGTGATTGGGGCTTTGAGTCCAGTGAGTGTGTTCATCCTCAGCATTTCCCCAGTTAATGGCTCAGCAGTATGTGAGTAGGGTGTGTTAGGGATTGGGCTTCTCTGAGTAGGAAGGGGTGTTTATCCTGAGGCCTAAATGATGATGACATTGATGGGGGAAGGGGGAACATGCCAGAAAGCAGGAGCCTCAAGTGAATAGTGGAGGGGGGGTCTATGGTGGGGAGGCAGGAAGTGCTGTGAAAGCCGCTGCATGCTGCTGCCTTGCAAGCTGGAGGGTTGTGGTGGGCAGTAGTCTACAAGATATGTGCACCCCGGAGCATCCCTGGATGAGAGTTCGCAACTACAGGACAGCAAGGACCTGGGAATCAAGCCAAGGCCAGCTGGGAAACTGAAGCCAGCCACTGTCCACCACTTAGCCTGCTTCTGTGAGCTTCCAGAGGCTACCCCATCTTTGAGTTGGAGTGTTCCTAAGTTTCTCAATATTATTTCAAAATACTTTTTCACTTGACATGGTAGCGTCCATCTGTAATCCCAGTGCTCAGAAGGCTGAGGCAGGAGGATCATCATGAGTTCCAGGCCAGCCTAGGTAACATGGTGAGTTAACACCAGCCTGAATTACAGAGGGAGACCCTGTCTCAAAAAGAAAAAAAGGGGTTGGGTACATAGTTCAGTGGCACAGCCCCTCCCTGGCCAGCATGAGATTGTGAGTTTGATACCCAGTACCAAAAAATTAAAAATGAATAAAATAAAGGGCCAAGGAGATAGCTCAATGGCATAAGTACTTGCCTGGCAAGTGCAGAGTCCCAAGTTTGATCCCCAGTACCACAAGAATAATTTTAAAAATAATAAAAAATTAAAGTTCACATGAAATTCCATCATCCTAAGAAACAATACAGTCCTGTATTTGAAGACACGCCCCCCCCCCAGGCATCTCACTTTGTGCTCCTAAGGTGCAATTAACGTGTGTGGGGCAGTGAACCTATGTGTGCCTGGCCCCCAGCTGCAAAGGGGGGGAGGGGGTGACACCAGAGGACACTGCTGGGGGACTGGGGTGGAAACGGCCCTGTGATCCTCACCTTCAAGGGCCCAGCCACAGCCTAGTGTGCCACTAAGCACATCCTCAACCCAACCCCAGAGCCCTGCTGTACTTTGGAAGGAGGAGGAGTGTGGCCCTGAGCCTGGTTCCAGTGCAGTCCCCAGCAGGGACAGTGGAATGCAGTCTCATTGTAGTGAGAGAGGTGGACACCAGGGGCGCTGTGCACCCACGGACCGGCCAGCCACCACCCAAGGTCTTGGTCCTCACCTCATGATGGCTGCTCACCCTTGTCCTGGACACATTGGTCCAATCCCACACTCATGCAAAGTGACCGCCAATCTGGTGGTTTCATGACCTCAGTGCTACAGTTGCCCACTCCGCCTGGATCCTCCACCCAGCCTGTGCTAAAGGTTAGAGGCTTGGTGCCATCCCCACAGGAATGACAGGGACAGGGGACGGGTTTAGATCATAAAGTTCTAGACCTGCCCAGGCACAGTGGGGCACACCTATAGTCTCAGCTGCTCAGGAGGCTGAGGCAGGAGTAGCTCAGAGAGTTCTAGGGCAGCCTGGGCTACATAGTTCAAAGCCAACCTAAATGACATAGTGAGACTGTCTCAAAACCACCAAACAATAACAAGAAATAAAAAGGTCTGGAGGTATAGAGCTCAGGTGGAGTGTCCCAAGTTACTTCGTTCCCCACCACCAGAGACAACACCAACTCTGAACCTTAATCAAAGCTTCCCCTCTGGGGCCTCCGTTTCTTCATCTGTAGTATGGAAACCACAGATCAGATTGGACTCAGCACTAAGACCTCTCATGATCTGCCAAGTTCTCCCAGTCCCTGGGGTTGGGTTCTGACCCACAGGGACGACTGGCTGTCCCCATGGCTGACGGAGCCCAGCAACAGCCTCCTCCCTGTGACAAATGCCACAGCTGCACCTGCTCCTGCCTTGCCTACATCCCCTGGCCTTGTTTATTGTGAAACAACAATATAAACTCTGCAGGCTTTATGAAAGGAAAACAAACAAGTATGCAAATACACCCCAGCTCCTCTCCCCTTCTCCACAAGGTGGGGGACAGGCTCAGTGGGAGGGACCTGGCCAGTGTCCCTGGGGAAAGGGCAGCCCCACACACTGCCAGCTTGGTAGAGCCACTCCACACACAGGCCACTATCAGACCAGGACCACCCGCTCCCAGAGGTCCAGGTAAAGCAAAGGCAAGCAGCCCCTGTGTTGGGCAATGACATGTTGACACTGCCTTCTACCACAGTTAGGAGCCAGGAGAAAGCAAAGGTTTGGGGGAACAGAAACAACCATACAAGGTGACCCCAGGAAAGTTACTGTCTGTCTCTGGTGTCAGTACAGCCCTCTGGAAATGGGGTACAGGGTTGTTGGAGAAAGCAAGAAAAATGCCAAGAGGTTGGCATCACTTGCAAAGCACTGCAACATCACTGACCTTCCAACCTCAGCCTCAGGTCAGGCGGGAAGGGCCCAGGCTCTCCTTTCTGCCTCTGGTCCTGTCCTGGCCTCTGGTTACTGTCAAAGTCACCTCTCTGGCCAGTCCTCCTCACTCATGGTTTTGCTCCTTCCTTTCCCAAGGGCTCCCCGAGGCCCCAGCTGAGCACCAGTTGCCAGGTACAGGCCTTCCTTTTAAAGCAACACACTGAAGAACATGGGAGATCCCAGCCACTGGCCTCAGGACTCTGAGGGCTCTTGCTCCACCCCTCCCGCAGGCTCCAGTAGCCCCAGCAGTGAGGTGTGCATGGTGAAAATTCTAATTCTTGGAGACTTGCAGGGAAGGTTTTTACCAGTAAGGAGAGCCGTATAAGTGCACTGTGAGTCAAGGCGGATCACTGTGAGTTCAAGGCCAGCCTAGGTTACATAGTGAGTTAAAGACCAGCCTGAATTACAGAGGGAGACTCTGCCTCAGAAAGAAAAAAAAGAGGACTGGGGAGATGGCTCAGTAGAATAAGCGCTTCCCTGGCAAGTGCCAAGGGCCTGAATTTGATCCCTAGTTCTGCCAAAAAGAGAAAAAAAAAAAAAAAACCTCGGGAGCATGGCGCCTGTCTGGCAAGCACGAAGTCCTGAGTTCATTGCATTGCTTTGGGAACAAAGGCATTGACTTATCTTTGCCTCTGGAAAAGTGGATCCAGATCATAGGAAGCAAGAGACATGCTGCCCAGTGGGCTATGTCCCCCAGCTTCCCGAGCCCAGTGCCAGGGATGGGCACAGCAATCTGCAGTCAACTAGGTTCCTAGGAATCCTTAAGCAAGGGAAGTGGCATCTGCTGCCAGGTGTTCGAGCGGAAACCTAGGCAATTCCAGCCCCACCCGCAGGCTCTAGGCAAGGTATACCGGCAGGAGGGGCCAAGTCACAGAAACCAGGCCTGAACAGAGTGGGGCCAGCAGGAGAAAGAATCTGATCTTCCCTGCCACAGCTCTCTGAGAAGGAAGGCTGGCTATGTGCAAGGCTGGGGATACAGCTTAGAAAGCAAACGTGCAGAAGGCAGGCACTGGTTTAAATCCTAGAGCCACGAAAACAAAGTCTGCTGTCTGCACCCATCAGAAAAACAAAAGCACCTGGGGGATGGTGGCCCACACCTAGAATCCCAGCACTTGGGAGGCTGAGGCAGGAGGATTGCCATGAGTTCAAGGCCTGCCATACTAAGTGGAGCATGAACTATAGAGCAAGATGCTGTCTCAATAAACAAAATACTGGGAGGCCAGGGTGATGGCTCAGTGGAATAAGTGCTCCAGGCATGGTGGTGCATGCCTGTAATCTCAGCATTTGGGAGGCTGAGATTACAGGAGGATCGTTGCCAGTTGAAGACCATCCTGGCCTCCAAAGTGAGCACAAGTTCAGTCTGAACCATATAGAAAGACCCTGTCTTAAAAATAAATATAAAAATAGTGAGTATGGTGGCACACGTCTACAATCCTGGCAATCGGGAGGTTGAGCCAGGAGGATCTCTGTGAGTTTGACACCAGCCTGTGGGCTACAAAAGTGAGCACAAGGCCAACCTGAACTGCATAGCGAGACCCTGTCTCAAAAAAATTAAATAAAAATAAATATAAAAATACAGTAAGTCCCTGAATCACAAGCATTTGAACTTTCACAGGTGTACTGTGTAAGACTTAGAAATGAACCTGATTTATGAATGTTCTTGCAGAAGAAAACAACTTGTAGATTCAGAACTTAAAAAAGATTTTCCAGGGAGATGGTTCAGTGGAATAAACACTTCCCTGGCAAACATAAGGGCCTGAGTTCAATCCCCAGTTCCGCCAAAAAAAAAAAAAGGATTTTCCTTGTAAGGTAGAAACATAACATTAATTAATGTCAGGTTTACCTTTTTTTTTTTGGTACTAGGAATTGAACTCAGGACCTCACACTTGAAGGTAGGCACTTATGCCTCTCCCTGGCTTGATTACCTTTGTAAGGTATAAAGCAGAGGGCTTTCATGCCAATAGAAACTGGCCTACTGAGGAGATTTGGCTGTTATGCCTTATCCTAACCAATGAGGTACTTTTTTTTTTTTTTTTTTTGTTCTTTGTGGAACTGGGGATTGAACTCAGGACCTTGCGCTTGCCAGGCAAGCGCTTATTCTATTGAGCCATCTCCCCAGCCCGGTACTTTTTGTTTGTTGTCTGTTTTGTTTGTTTGTTTGTAATACAATTACTGTAGGCAGCTGAGTCAGAAATATTATAGGTATTCAGACAGGAATAGGCCCTGAAAGGACCCACTATGGAAGACAAGATACCTTGCAACTGTGGGACAGACACTTCTGCTATGGGCCAGACCTCAAGACAAAAAAATTAAACAAATACAGTACATACCTCCCTAGGAATAGACATCAGGGACTGACATTCTAGTCACTCATCTTGAAAAAGCCAGGAAATGCTAACCAGAGCCCCTACAGGACAAGCCCCTGCTCTGTATTCATGCCTCCTTACTAGGCGACTCACTTCCCCATTTGATCCTGATTTAATCAATTTTACCTGAACAATTATCAGCTTACCATAGTTTTGTTCCACCTTATGCCCACCTAATGAGTTCCCATGTTTTCCACCTTAGACCTGCCTCACCTGTGATTTTGCTCTATAAAACTCCCTAGAAAAGGCAGATTCCTAGAGACAGGCATGGTGGCTGCATACCTGCAATCCCAGCTCTTGGGAGGCTGTAAACAGGTGGATCACTATGAGTCTGATCTAGTAGTGAGATCCTGAACACCCTGTAGACCCTTCCCTAAAAAATAAAATAAATAAGTAGAAAAAGCAGATTCCTGGGCAACCCCCTCAGGTCCCATTCTGTCCCTCTCTCAGGCAGGAGCTTTCTTTCCCTCAATAAATATATTCTGCTCTTAACCTCCATTGTTCCTGAAATTCATTCATTGGTTTTAGAGAACATGAATTCATCCAAGGTGTCTTTCAGATTGGGACTTTCCTTCCCCTATGTCATTACTTTATTTTTTTTTTTTTTTATGATTAAATACTGCCAGCTGGCATTACTTCCACTTATGCATCATTTAAAACAAAGGATATTTCTTTGTTATTTTCAAATAATACATTATATAAAAAACAGAACTTAAAATGTACCTTATGTAAACTTTTGTTTTGTCTTTTTGAGACAGGGTCTTACTATGAAGTTCAGGCTAGCTTTGAGCTCACTCTGTAGCCCAGGCTGGTCTCCAACTCCCAAGACCCTCCTGCCTCAGCCCCCTTGAACACTGGAATTACAGGCATGTGTTACCACACCTGGTTTATACACCATTTTAAAGCAAAATGCACAGGGCTGGGGAGGTAGCTTGGTGTTCTAAGTGCCTTCCTGCAAGTGCAAAGACCCAGGTTCAATCCCCAGTACCACATGCCATGCTGGCCCCCAAAACCAGGTGTGGTGGTGCACAGGGAGGGTGAGAAGCACTGGGAAGTCTGAACTGCACAGCAAGACTGTATATCAGATAAGTAAATGAAAATGTTAGGGTTTTTTGGCACAACACAATCACAGGGAGGAAGGGGAATACTCTGAATCAGGAAGGCTGAGACTGTATGGACTTTTGCTAGGGGTGGAGTTTGAGGACCAGGTTCAGTGACACCTAAGGAGCTGATTGGGCTTCCCTTGTGTGCTCTCTGGAAAGGTATCCAGGACTGGGGTGGGGGTGCGGGAGTGGGGGGTGCGGGGGTGGGGGGGTGGAGGAAGTGGTCATTGGCAAAATAAGCTGTTGTTTCCAGGATTCAGCCATGTTGAATAAGGGCCATGATAATTTAGCAGTTTATAATCAAAGCGGAACCTATTGTTGCAGGCAGCTGAGTTTATAGGCAGTCAGATAGGGTCAGGCCCTCAAAGGAGATGACAAAGACCAGATAAGGTCAACTGTGGGGGATGCTCCTGTGTGAGCCAGACCTAAGGATCCAACAGATGCTAACCTCCCTAAAGGTGGGCATCCAGGATTGCTCATTAGCCAGGAAGAATCATTGTTTGAAGGCCACCAGATAAGATCCTGCTTTACATTCATGCCCGCTTACTACATGACTCTGACTTGCTACCCCATTTGGTCCCGGGCCTAGTCAATTTTACCCGAGCATTGTGCTTGTAGTTGTTATAACCTGTGTAGCCATCTCCATTTTGTAACTAGAGCAGCTATTTTGTTATACAACTCTGTACGTTTCTGTTATAACCTATGTAACTATTTTGTATCCAGACACCACTGTGTTGTCATATGACTCCTAAGTTTCCACAACTGTTAATCATTAAATATATAACTCCATTTTGCATCCAGCCACCATTGTGTCAGTGCTGTGTGGTTGTGTAGCTCAGTAAGTTTCCATAACTATTCATTATTAAATCGCCAAACCACACAATATGTCCTGTGATTAATCTGTGATTAAATTGTAATTGCTTGTTCTAAAATTGTACCTACCTGTTACAAAAAATGTAACCCTTTGTTCCTTCAATTGCCTTGATTGATTCCTGACCCCCTGCTGAACTTCTCATGCCCAGGCTACAAGACCCCTCACTTTGTGGTTTAATGATGTAACCTGCCCAAAGTGACTCCATCTTTGCCCTAGCTGTGACCTCCCCTGCTTTCCCACCCGCCGTGTTCCTGTTCTGTATGCACCAGCTCCCCCACCTGCACCCTACCCTCCCTTAACCAACATCCGAGTTCCAACTGTAGAATGTTCTATGTACCAAATATGGTAAAAAACAGAACATGCTATCCTAAGTAACCGACCCCCACCCCTGCTTTATAGCTTTTGAGCTTAAATACCCCTATCTGCCTTGCCTTGGCGCGCCTCTTTGCAACCTTTCAGAGTTCACCGCTGGGTACCAGCTAAAATAAAGCGCTATTTTCTTTTTGGACGTTTGCCTCTGTCTCCTTTCTGAGTTACAACAGTAATCCCATTGGTTGACCATAGTTTTGTCCCACCTTGCATCCCACCTAAGAGAGAGCCCTTTGTCTCTACCTTAGCCCCACATGGTTTTGCCCTATAAAAATAACCTGAAATGGACAGCTTCCTGGGCAACCCGCTTGGGTCCCCCTTCTGTCACTCTCTGGCAGAAGCTTTTCTTTCCAATAAAGTTTTACCCTCAACCTCCATTTGTTCCTAAAATTCATTCTTCAGTTTTAGAGAACACGAACTCATCCAGGTCAGGTTGGGAATTTCACCTAACTTATATCACTACCAGAAAATATTAGGGGCCAGGGAGATGGCTCAGTGGATTAAGTACAATTCCCGGTTCTGCCAAAAGGAGGAGGGAGGAGGGGGGAG
>PVKA01036271.1:0-21942 GCA_004027165.1 Ctenomys sociabilis
GTGGATGGGTTTTATCACCCCTGCTGGAGATCACTAACAGACAGAACTGAGTTGCCAATTGCTGTCTTTCAAGGCAGTAGCCCATTTTCTGCTGCTCTACCTAATTAGAACTAATATTCTTAAGTAGCTTCATGTTTTCAGCATGTCCAAACCAACAGTTGGTAAACCTCAAGATCTGAATAATGATACCATTCTCTTCTTCACAGTCCTCTCTCACTAGCAAGATAGCAGGTGACCAGCAGGATAATGATCCTCCAAGTGAAAGGATCTATCGGTGTCACTCGTAACAAAGGTTATGCCAATAGATTTCCAGGCCACTCCAAAACTTCATTCACTGAAATGCCCAGAAAGTTTCCCAGGTAATACTGAATCTGTTGCACAGGAACAACACTCTGTTAACCCATTAAAAGAAAAGCTGTAATGAGGCACTAAGGCTTTCTAAAGCGTACTGATTAGAAAATCCATCTGTAATCAGTTTTCTACATTCCCACACAGGAAACCCAATCAATAATTTTTAAAGCACATATGCCTCATGATGAGCTATTCAACGCTCTCACTAGCAGTGAGTTTAAGAAGATAAACAGTCCTAAGGAACTAGTTCTAGAAGTAAAAATACCTGTGAGTTAGACTGCTCAAGACCATGTTTATTCACATCATCCATCAAAATTTTGTCTGGCTCTACTACAAATCAGAATTCCACTCAGTTTTTCTACTTGGGTTTTTCCCAAACATCCTCCTCTTAGATGAAAATGGCTCAATCCAAGGGCTTTTCAGTGTGTTTATCAGAAATAGTGTAACCCGCTCATTGACACTTGTTTTCTTTTTAATTGAAAAATTTCCAAACTAAAATTTATTACAATAAATATTGGTGCATTTTCACCTAGAATAAGCAGTCATCATTTTATAGCCTTTAGATTTGTTCTCTTTCTCTCTATATATGTATATATAAAACATGTCTGTTATTCCTTAACCATTTGAATTATTTTTAATCATTTATTTATTTATTTGGTACAGGGTATTGCTACACTGCCTAGACTCATAGTGGTCCTCCTGTGTCAGCCTGCCCAGTGCTGGAATTATAGGAATATGCCCCCACACCAAGGGTTCCAAGGCTGGCACAGCACATGGTACTGAGGATTATACCTGGATTCTTGCACTTGCCAGGGCAGATGCTTAGAAGACTGAGCTATCTCCTCAGACCAACTATTTAAATATTAGTTATGGCATAATATTCACTACTACTTCAATAGGTAGTCACCACTAAAATTATTTACATAACTTAGCATGTATACATCTTCTAATGCAAATATAGTTTGTAAAGCCATTATTATAGCTAAGAAAATTAATATTAATTCAACATATAATCTACTAACATACTATAAAAATGATCCCTGAAAATATGACCCAATAACACCAAATTAAAAATGTAATAAAAAAACTTACCGACGAAGAAAAGTCCAGGAGCACAGCTGAATTCTAAAAGAGATTTAAAAAAGACATAATCCCAATATTTATCAAACTCTTTGATGAAATTGAAAAGGAAGAAATGCTCCCCAAATCATTCCTGGAGGCAAGTATCATACTGATACCAAAACCAGAGAACAATTCAACCAAAAAAGAGAACTAAAGGACAATCTCCCTCATGAATATAGAGGCAAAGATCCTCAATAAAATCCTAGCAAAAAGAATACAGCAAAGCATTAAGAATATTATATACCGTGACCAGGTGGGATTCATCCCAGGGATGCAAGGATGGTTCAACATACAAAAATCTATAAATGTAATACACTATATCAATAGAGCCAAATCTAAAAACTATTTGATCATTTCAATTGATGCAGAAAAGGTTTTGACAAAGTACAGCACTCATTCATGATCAAAATCCTACAGAAAATTGGAATAATTAGAATAGATGTTGTCTACCTCAATCTGATAAAAGCCATTCATGACAATAAAGCAGCCAACATAATTCTAAATCACTAAAGGCTGAAATCCTTTACATTCGGGTCACATACAAAACAAGGATGTCCTCTATCACCACTCCTATTCAATATAGTTCTGGAATCATTACCTAGAGCCATTAGACAAGAGAGAAAATAAAAGGAATAAGAATAGGTAAAGAAGAAGTTCAAATATCATTATTTGCAGATGACAGTACTCTACCTGAAAGACCAAAAAAATTCCACCAAGAAGCTACCAGAATTAATGAACAACTTCGGTAGCATAGCAGGTTACAAATTCAATACCTAAAAGTCAATAACATTCTTCTACATGGACAGCAATCACTGTGAGAGATAAATTATAGAAACAATACCCTTTACACTAGCACCAAAAAATACTTAAGAGTTCATCTAACTAAAGAAGTAAAGGATCTATTCAATGAAAATTACAGTACTCTGAAGAAAGAGATCAAAGGATTTTGGAAAATGGAAAGATATTCTTTGATCCTGGATAGGAAAAATCAACATTATGAAAATGGCTATATTCCCAAAATTATTATGCAAATTTAATGCAATCTCTACCAAAATACCAGGAGCATGACTCACAGACCTAGAGAAATCATTCCTAAAAATTATTTAGAACAAGAAAAGACTTAGAGTAACAAAGGCAATCCGGGGCAACAAAAGCAAGGCAGGAGGCATTACAATCCTTGACTTGAAATTATACTCAAAGCTACTGGGATGAACTGAGCATGGTACCTGCAAAAAAATAGACCTAAGTATCAATGGAATAGATTAGAAGATGCAAATACTAAAATACACTCAAGCCATCTTATCTTCAATAAGGGGGCCAAACATATTTAATGATGCTGGACAAATTGGTAGAAAACTAAAACTTTCATGCACTAAAGTCAAAATAGATTAAAGATCTAAACATTAAAACAGAAACACTAAATCTCCTGAACGAGAAAGTATGGACAAAAATCAAACTGCACAGGATATATTTGAAAGAATTAACAAATGAGACCTCCTTGTATTGAGAAGTTTCTACACATCAAAAGAAAGTGCCAGGAGGCCGGGGAGATAGTTCAGTAGAATAAGCGCTTGCCTGGCAAGTGCAAGGGCCTGAGTTCAATCTCCAGTTCCACTAAAAAATGAGAGAGAGAGAGGAGAGAGAGAGAAAGAGAGAGAGAGAGAGAGAGAGAGAGCGAGCGAGCGAGCAAGCAAGCAAGCAAGCAAGCAAGCAAGCAAGCAAGCAAGCAAGCAAGAAAGAAAGAAAGAAAGAAAGAAAGAAAGAAAGAAAGAAAGAAAGAAAGAAATTACCAGCAGAGTGAAAAGACAACCCACACATTTGGAAAAAACCAATAATCAAACAAAGTTTTCTATCTAGAATTTATAAAGAACTAAAAAACTTTAGGGCCCCAGAATTTAAAGACCCAATCTAAAAATGGGCTTCTGAGATGGATACATATTTCTCAGAGGAAGAAATACAAGAGGAAAATAAATATATGAAAAAATGCCCCACATCACTAGCCATTCACGAAATGCAAATTAAAACAAAATTGAGATGCCATCTCTCGCAGAAAGAATGGCTATCATAAGGAGACCAACAAAGAACAAATGTGTGAGAGGCTCCTGAGAAAAAGAAATCCTTCTCCACTGCGGGTAGGAATGTAGACTGGTGCAATCATTATGAAAATCACTGTGGATACTCCTGAAAAAACTAGGATTGGAAATCTCTTTCAATCCAGCTATCCTTCTTCTAGGAATCTTCCCAAAAGAACTACTGAAAATGTCATATCATAGTGATATATGTGCACCTATGTTCATAGCAGCACCATCTGTGATAGCCAAATCTTGGAAACAACCAAAATGAATAAGATGTGGTATTTTTATACAATGGAGTATTACTCAGCTATAAAGGAAAACAAACTCTTCCCTATGAAGGTAAATGGATGCTACTTGAAGCTATACTCATAAGTGAAGTAAACCACATCCACATGTGTAAATATCATATTGTCTCCCTAGTGTAGGAACTCAGAAGAAATAAAAACTGAAAGCTATAACACAGTTAAATGGAAAGAAAGAGAATTTAAGGATTAAACAATGAAGAGAATGAAAAGAGAAACATTAGGAAATGGGCAAAACCATGCATTTCTATATACAAGATGCATAAGGCAATGATCCTAAGAATTTCCAATAGGTTTTTGAAAATAGCATTTAATGGGTAGAATTCTTACCCTGACCTACTCTATATGCTGATATCTGTGAACTAAGCAACTATATTGAGGACAGCAATCTGTAACACTAAAAACATCCTTGATATACCTGTCATTTTGCTCTTCTAAATGTGTACTGTTTCTAATGGTATAATTACTGCTACACTCTCCTTAAAGTAAATTTTTTAATAGTTAAAAGAAAATGAGAGACAAGAACAAAAATTTAAGACTTCTTGAAAGCATGTGTTGATGCAGTCATATGACCCGTCTTGCATAGCCAAACCTGTTAATGTGAGCAACAGATTTGACGATAAAATTAGATAATGTATCAGTCACTGTTAACAAGTTATTCTTGTTTTGAAAAACTGTAACATACATATTGCTACATGCTACCCTGTTTCTGTCTTTGCTTTTGTTTTTCTTGACCTTGAATTTATTCTTCAAAGTAAAAGAAAAATTACAATAAAAAATAAAACAAAAGACAAAAAATAATCTAATATAGAATCCATATTAAAGTTGTTCTAATTGTTCCTAACATCTTAAGATGACTTTTATAGTTTTCTCATCTTTTTATCTTTTAATCTACCCTCCAAATTCTATGCATTACATGTTATTGTTGTTCTCTATTAACTCTTTAAATATTTCTTTTGCTGTGCTTGTGTTTTGTGATATCAATTTTCCTCAAAAACCCAAGCCAGCTGTCTAATGGTTTCAATTTCTGTATTTGGCTGATTATTTTCTCCGATTCAATAGCATTCACCACATTTGACAAGGATATGACTTAGGTAATACTACATCCAGTCCAAGTACACGTAATATAAGATAGTATTATTGCCAGTGAATCATGAATAAATTGGCTTATACCATAAAGGTACATTTTTTTTTACTTAGTGATAGGTAAGTACTTGATGATTGGAATTCCAAAATGATGCACGGATCTTGTTCACCACCATCTTTCTCCAAAAGTTTTAGTACCCACTGAATCCACTTTTCATCATCTACTAAACATGTGCAACAGGATACCTTCTGACCCATTCTTTACTGACCATTTTTTTGGGGGGGAAACAAATCACCAAAACACGGACCTAAAAAAATCTCCATAAAATTGACATTTTACATTTTTATTAAATGTCTCTTTCATCTGTTATTATAAGTATTCTTTTGTTGTTCAAATTATTCAAATTTTTAAGGGGCTGACCAGAGGAAAGCTCCTCCTTAGGCAGGTGCAGGGGCCGGGGCTCGATTCCTGTCGTGCCACGTTGGCCCCACCACAGGGGCACGCTGAGACTGCAAAGGAGACTGGGTGTGTGGCGCGGCCCCGTGGTCCCAGCACTTGGGAGGCTGAAAACAGGAGAATCATTGTGAGTCGATGTTGTAGTGAGATTCTGTAGACCCCGAACTAAAAACTTTTTTAAAAAATGGAGCTACATTTGGTTCATTCCAGCTCCTAGAAAGGGACACATTCTCACGCTGATTTCTTGTCTACTTACTTAAAACCTGTGATGGACATCCTTTTTCAATGGATTTTGCATTAAATTGAAGAAACTCTACATAATTTAGGCAGAGGATGAAATTATTTTTCATCATAATCCTAATGATCTGAGATAATATATTGAATAACAGTGACACACAGTATGTTTGTACATATTATAGCACATTGTTGTTTAATCCAACTTAATGGGATTTACTTCAGGACGCTTTATTTATATTAAATTACTAGCTAAAAGTAAAATGGTGTTAAACATTAAAATTAACAGAAAAAAATAAAAGAAAATAAAATTAACGGAACCCATATATTACCTTTTGTTTTCCAGTTTAAGTTGTCCCTATGTATTTCACATTATTGTAATAATAACACTGCTCTTTTTTTTTCAAAATAATAAGTAGGAAGAGCCATTTTTCAAAAAGACCAAACATAACTTTGAAATTTCATGTCACACATACTAAAGCCAAATCTTATCATGAATTAAAATGTTTAATTATTAATTAATTTTTATTGTAAATAAGTAATATGGACTCATGTTATAAAATAAAATCACAGAACACAAAATGGAATATAATGAAATAAAGCTGCCTCCTGCTTGAGACTTCCAGTCTCACTACTCAAAATGACTTGTGCTTCATACCTTCTGGAATTTTCCAAATTCCCAAATTCATGAAAATATGTAAGTGTGGGTCAACCATTTGCAAATGCTTGTTTTCAAAAAGTGAGTTTCTAGTGACAAGTGTTCTGTATCCCAGTGCTTCCCAAGTGCACCTACGTCGCTTTTCCCATCAGCACACCCTTGGCAGCCAGTTTTCTTTAATAAATGTATCCATAGTATTTCACTGGGCAGTTGCACTGTGGGGTAATTAACTATTTCCATGTATTGCTTGACAATTTTAATTTACTACATTTTGTCATGGTTGTGTCTAGACATCCCCACAAAGCCTCTTGCAGTCATAGTGGTGGTGTTTTCAGAGTGGGGCTTTTTCAGCCGTAAGCAGATCTAGAGTGTGTGATGTCGGGATTAAGGGTGCGGGGTTACTAAATGGGTCCGCTGATTTGTTTAGCACTCACCCTAATCCTGGTAGCCTAGACAGAGTACAAAAGGGGCAAATAGACTCCGTTAAGCCCTCTTTCTTGCATTGCTACTTTCTGCCCGCTATGAACTGTTTCTCCCTGTGATGCCTGTCTTCTGTGCCACGCTACCCTGGGGCCAGCCGGTTACAGACTCAAACCTCTGAAAACTGTGAGCTAAATAAAACTTTCTCCCTCTAACTTTGAATGTTGGATACCTTGTCTCAGCATAAGTAAAATAACTAAGACACTTAGTTTTTATCATTTCAAAACTAATAATTCAATATTAACTGTCATATATCTTTGAGTTCATCTGACAGCATGCATTTAGAAGAACTACTTAGAAGTAGGATTTGTCAAAAGATTAGGTCATATATATTTTTTATTTTGAAAGATCTTGCCCAAAGTGCATGAGTCACCTCTTTCCCATACCCTTGATATTACTGTGAAATAGCATAACTTTTGTCTTTGATATCTTCCACTATATCAAATGAAAATTAAGTCTAATTCCTTTAAATAGGAGGTTCACCATCTTTTACATGATTATAAATTTTCTATTTTTTTGTCAGTAGCTTTCTCTGTGAATTTTTTATACCATTCATGATTTTTAAGAACTTCCTACATTAGGAAATCAGCTTTGGTGAATAAAATATCTTTTGTCTTCTTTGTTATTTATTTTTGTTTGCCTCTGATACATTTTCCATGTGTAGTCAAATTCATCAGTCTCTATTCACATGACTTGTTAGTTAGAAAGCCTCTCCCATTTGTTACCATATTTTTTTAAAAGTATGTAACATTATCTTCTAATATTCTTATGGAGTTGTATTTTTACATTACATTTTTTTATTCAAGGGCACTTAGTAGACTAACTTTCTAACTCTACTTTAATGTTTCTCCAAATAGCTGGTCCAAGCTTCCCAGTATATTTCATTGGCCACACTAACTTGAAAGGCAATTCATGTTCTGCACTATAAGTTCTCAAATATATTTTAACCTATACACTTTCATTAATATGTTTCTCAGTGTATCAGAATTGAGAGAGGGTAAGAGGAGGTAGAAAGAACTATAATTATGTATGCCAACATCCACCAATATGTATTCATTAATATCACAAACATGTGCTAATAAAAATATATAACAAACACAAAAGATACAATTTATATGTTGCTGGGCTTCGCTGATTGCTGTCTTAAAACTAGTACTTGGACTCTAGAACCAAACAGCTTGCATTCAAACATGGACTCTGCCACTTGCTGTGGGGCCTTCGGCACATTATTTAAATCTCTGTGTGTATCCATTTTCTTATCTATGAAAAGGATACTAACAATTACCCCATGGGATGTTAGGAGGAACCACTGGTATCCACATAAAATGTTTCTGTCATGTATTATAAATATTAAATGTTTAGTAACTGTTAGATTTTTTTCCAGAAAGTTTTTCAGGCTATTTTCAGATTTTTATTTCTCTATATGAATACCAGGATTGGTCTGGCAATCTTTAATCTTTCTGTGATCGCAGCTTGTGAGATGGTCACCAATGATTGAGTGACCGCTTCTCACAGTAAATACGAGTGGCTCCTGCAACCACAGAATGTTGCAGAAGTGGTGCACAAAGCGAGATCGTAAGAAACATGCCTGCTCCCAGCACACTCTCTCCCTAGGGTGCCCATCCTAGGGGAAGCCCAACACCAAGCTGTAAAGACACTTAAATATTTTGTGAAGGCCACAGGAAAGAAACGGATGCCTCCTGCAAACAACCATCCCCACAACACTGAAATATCTTGGAAGCAAAACATCTTCCAGTCCATTGGAACCCTTTGAACAGCAAACTTAGGAGAGAACTCAAATCCATGCCCACACAGCCACGCAGCTCCAAAGCCCTGATACACAGAGGCCACAAAAAGTAATAGGCCTCTGCTGCCCCTAGGTTTCTGTGACTGCTTTCTGTGGAAATACACAGCTCACATCATCTTATTAACAATTTTATGTATTGGGAAGGCGCTAAATTCATTTATGGAAAACTGACCTCATAATATTGAATATTCCTATTCAAGTAGAACCTCACCTTAACATTAAGTCAAGAATTTTTAAAGGCTATTTTAGAATTTATTCCTCTGGGTCTGGCTTATTTCCTTTTTTTTTTTTTTTTTGGAGCTATTATATCTCTTTACATGTTATTCTTAAAATTATGCTGATACTATAAATTTCTATGATAGTTTTCTATTAATTTTTAGCCAGGCAGCTTACTGAATTCTGCCATTTTTAGAGATTAGATAATTGATTGTTCAGGTATTTTCAGATATGATTATGATATCATCTACAAATAATAATTTTGCCTCATAATTTCTTTCTTTACTTTTGGCAGAACCGGGGATTGAACTCAGACCCTTGTGCTTACCAGAGAAGCACTTATTCTACTAGGCCATCTCTCCAGTCCCCATAATTTGTTTTTATCAATCTGTTGTCTCCTATGTAATGTCAATGAGCAAGGTAATAAAGTTAGGCCTAAAAAATATAGAAGCTACGTAGACGAGCAGTGTTACAGTATGATTCCTTCCATTGTGCTCAGATTGTGATAGCTAAAGACTGCCATCTCTCCAACTGGATTGAAATAGTAAAGAATTTTATTTTGTAAAACTTCTTTTTAATAAAAATATCAATGATTTTTAAAATTATGCATGAAACCTTGCTTTCAAGTTCTTGGTAATAACTTAAAAAAACATAACAAGTGGTCATTGTTTTCAGAATTCATTATCATTCATTTATTATTCCTAATCCTACTGGACGTTTAACTGAAAGGCTTAATTATTTCCCTATCCCATAGACAGAGAAATTAGAGTCACAGAAATAAATAAAAACATGTTTTTTAATGAAAATGTTAAAACTGAATGAGAAAAATATCTTCACATTGCTTTGGAAAAGAAAATCTTTTGAAATAGTTTTTCTTTTAGTACTTTTCAGAAGTAATGTAATTTCTGAAATATTTAAGTTGAGAAACAAATTTCAAGATGAAACTGGATAGAGAGGAAGCAATGGAGCACATTTTTGAGACCCAGGAAAATGAAAAAAGCTACACTGCACCAGATAAATTGATTTTTAATAATAACAGAAGCTTGCAAACCCTGTCTCTTCCTTGTGCTATACCAAAAGAATACATGAGCAGCTGTTAAAACTCCCTCTGAGGATTTTCAATTTCATTATTATAGCCACACGAAAAAGAAAAAAAATAACAGCCAGGTAAAGTAAAAGGTTCATTATCACCTGGAGTTGTTTAGGGTCAAATTTTTCCTTATCTTTTTCTAGCAGAAGAACAACCACCACTTTATGCAGTACGCAAAAATGAACATCTAAGTTTAGAGTTAGTGATCTCGAATTTTACCAGTTCTAATTCTGGAAACATCTTGCACACAAACAATATTTCTGCTTGAGAAAACCTTTTCCTATGCTTTACAGATAAACATTATGCCAAGACTTTCCAAAGTGACTTCTCACAAAGCCAGATTTATCGGCAGGGTTGATCAGCACCAGCAGAATCATCTCACTGCAGGATTTATGAGCGGACAGACCGTGACGTGACGATAACATGTAAGCTGGCTTTTCTGTGCTTCACTTGCAACTACAGACTGTTACCTTTTGCAGTCTCAGCATCTGTTCTATCATTAAAAATAATAGATCAAACATTTGGATTTATTCCAAAATAATTTCACTGGCCTGATTTAATGCAGCTATAAGATTTATATTAATTAATGATAATAAGAACGAGCAAGGACCATCTAATCTGAGCAAGTAAATTTTGTGATTGTTGGGTTGCTACAGATTTGGAACCTACATTTAGGTTGCTAAAGAACATTCTGTGCCCAGCTATGCCCTGTAGAAGAAGAGAGTAAGATTTGTTTCAGTGTCTTAGGGAGGGTTTCATTTTTACTTTAACAACCATCTGAACTGAGGTTACATGCTTCCCTTTGAAATAAATATTTTGTTAGTTTTCTGTATCCCCTGTAAGAAATCCATTGCATATTTACACCAGCAGCATTATTCATTTTGTAAGGGAATAAATTCTCCATAATTTTTGCTGCAGAATCTTTATCAAGGTCTCAGCATTAACAATTCAACATGTTTTCTTTCTTAAAAAAAAAATATCTTCCTCTTACTTCCTCTGAACAAAAATTTAAAAGGTGGTTCAAGTGTTTGCTTTCTTTTTCAATGAAGTTCAACAATGCATGTTTGAAAAATAAACATGCTTTAAAGAAAGATGACTGGCAAGCTAAAACTTACATTAACCCACAATACAAATGTATTTCCACAAGTTGAGTAAATATTCATATATACTTCTTTTTCCAGGAGGTACTGGTGCTGTAACATTCTGTTTAATTTTTGAAACTATTATGCAGCATTTTTGGAGAGAACTATTTGGGAAGGGACAATATGATTTCAGAGACTTCTTGGTTTTGGTCCTCAATATGGAATCAAGCACACATTCTACTACCAAGTTATGCCTCCTTCCAGCAAAACTGAGATTATGAAACAAAGAGAACACTGAAAATATGAACCACAATAGCCTTCTCTAAGTTTTTCAAGCAGAAAAGATGCAAAACAAACACATTTGGCTCTTGACTGGCTTATTTTAATTTCTAGAGAAAAAGCTAAAAGCCTTAGAATAGGTCGTTTTTCTTTTTTAAATAGCAAACCAATTTCCACACAGAAAATGTTAAGTAGAAGTCATGCTTATATTTTAAAATTACTATACATTCAGAGCAGAATTAGACTTGAACATTGTATTGCCCATGAAATCAATATCTTTATTCATGTTTATCAACTTCCATTTTAGGGAGTGTGGCATTTAGGTTATAACCACATTCTAACCAGTCAGTTGACAGGAAAATTTAACTTTGTAAACCCTGAACCTGATGACTATCTCTCCCTGTGGACTGTCCATTTTCAAAACTTTCCAGATTTTTTTTCTGGTGATATGGAACAGTACATCCAGCTATCTAAAGACACACTTTAGAAGCATCAGGTTTTAGTTCACTTTTATTTTTTGTTGAGAAAAAGCCTTCCTCCAAGAGCACTAGGTCAAAAGAGACTGGCTTTTCCAGGAAGTGCCACCACTGTCCAGTTTTCTTTGGGAAGTGAGTTGAGATTTTTGGAAACTCAGCATGTCTACGAAACCTGGACGCTGTATCCCTGGATGGCAAAGCAGATCCTTGCGGTCCTTGCACAGAAAAGTTCAAGTTCCTGTGTGAGGTCCCTCACAGCCCTCACTTGCCCTTATATTTCATTAACTCTACAAGTACACATATTAGTTTCAGTAACCTTGACACACAGGTCTTTGGAAAAATGCTATGAAAAGCATATTTGCCATTTATGTCCCAAGCAGAGTTCTGTTTCATCTCACATTGTTAGTCATTGATTAGTTCTGGTTCAAATACTGAGATACCTTGAGATACATTCCCTCAGACCCTCTAAATGTGATACAACCATAGCTCTCAGTGTTATGGGAGCAGCCAACACCTCCTGATGTGGAGTAATTGGAACTACAATAATGGGCCCTCAACTTGCCTCTAATGGATTTTCAATGTTACACCTCCCTAGATGGCCTTCTCTTTTGCAGAATCTATAGCCAACATCCTTCAATTTTTCCAGTAGAGTGCTGCTCTAAACTGCAAAGAGGCAAGTTTTAGTGGTTTTGCATGACATGGAGAATATCTAGGGCACCTTCTTTCTATTTTGCTGATTTCACTGGTAAGAATTCTCTGATTGTGTGTGATTAACATTTATAGTTATCGCTATCTTTACTGTATGGCTACATTATCCCAGAGTGTACTAGGTACTAGAAATTTAGGATCCCTACTCTTTAATTGGCATGAAGTTTACTGGCTTCAAATATATGTTAATAGCTATATCATAACCTTACAGTGTGTTTGTCATACTTGCTGATCTATGACCCTTTTTAACCATGCCTCAGTCAGTGCTAACTCAAGTTTCAGCAGATTTCTGATTCTCTAGGAAGAACTCATAAACATGAAATCACAGCACCAAACATTTTTCTTGGCTTTACTGTTTTTATGTAATAATTAGTATGGTCACAAGCACAACTGATTCCAAGAGAGAAGTCTAAAGCAGATAACTAATCAAATCACCCTACTCTTTCCATAAGGAACATAAGAGTGATGTGCTATAACACTGTTCTATAGCACACATAAATGCAGCACTGGGAAATGTAAATGGCAAATATGGGTGTGGCAAAAATGCATTCTACTGGCCAAAAAGGTTATCGAACACCTAATGGATTTTTTTTTTTCAGAACTAGGGATTGAACTCAGGCCCTTGCGCTTGCCAGAGAAGTGTTTATTTCAATGAATTTACTGAGTCATCTCCCCGGCCCCTACCTAATGGAGTTTTAAAGCCATTAATAAAATAAAATGCTCAAATTGTTTCAATAAATAAAATTGGATATTAGATATATGCAGATACATTTAAGAATCAAGCTAGTCACAAAACAAATATGCTTCAGAAAAAGCCATCTAACCTGAAAAAACATGCTTGAAACTATTGAGTGGGAATATTTCAGGTAAATTACTTAAGGTTATTTTGTTTTCTAATTGATGACATTTCTCAAGAACTGATGGTAGCTTTATGGAAAATAAAGTAATATGAGCTGACTTTAAGGAAGATTCCTATTGTAGGCTACACAATTTGATGCAAATATATCTCTACAACAAAATTAAGAGCAATTGGGGCTGAGGAGATGGCTCAGTAGAATAAGTGCTTCCCTGGCAAGCACAAGGGTGTGAGTTCAATCCCCTGTTCTGCAGAAAAAAAAGAGCAAAATGTTCCCAGCCACCCACATCCCTGTATGTTTCCCAAATTCTGCCTTAGTCAGTGATATAGGGTGAGATTACTACTAATCTAAATGTTTCCACAACAACAACAAAAAAAAGACACTTGAAGATAAATTTACTATAACATTATGACCATGTTTTATTTCTTTTGTTGAGGCTTCATCTTCACACAATTGAAAAATATTTAACACAGTTTAAAAATATTCCTTGTGCTGCCTTTATTATTTATATGTGGACAAGGAAATAATAAGGAAGAAAACCAGAATATCCTGTTGTGAGATTTCTCAGCTATCTCTGAGCAGAACAGACACTCATGTAGTACCTCAATGAGCAAGTTCGCCGTACTGACTCATGGGATGGCATTCCAGAAACCCACGTGTTCACAGGGAGTGACCTTCATTAAGCAGAAACATCCAATGGGAAACTGACATCAAAAAACGTGAATAGACCACTACTATTGTGAACTGCTGGACTATATTGGAATATTTTTGCTGAATTCATGCACCTACAATGTTTGGATGGCAGTGGAATGCCCATCTCTGACAAAACAAAAGAAAAAAGGAGATATAAATGAAGGACCATTTTGTATCTGGACATTCAAAATGGTTAGGATGGATATTTAGCTACTTGCTCTTAATTCAATAAGAAGAAAGATTTGCACTAATAGTGTTTGGACAGGATATCATGCCTGCATCCTGTGCTATGAATGACTACTACCAAGACAACAATATTCAATGTATTAATTGTTCCAACTCTCCTACCAAAATAAATAAATAAATAAAAAAGAAGAAACTTGAAATTCACATCCCATTTGCACCTGTCATCTACCAGCTCTCTGACCCCGGGCAAGCCTTCTTAATTTTTAAATTCAATCTGGTAAATTAAGATATTTATACCTGTCTTACAAAAGGCATTTTCCTCCTAACAATATTATTCTTGGAATTCAAAGTAAGAATTCTGAATAAGGAGTGATTATACTGAATGTTGAATAAGTTAGACCAATCACTATTTGCTGTGAGCCCCATGAAGATACTGGCAATCCCATGACATCATTCCAGAGTCCTTACTAAGACAAAGCAGCTATTGTTTTTAAAGAGGTTTTTCTGGCACACTCAAGCACATATCTATAACACGCACTCTCTCAGTACATGTTAAAATGCCTGAAACATACTAAGTAGATGAGTAAAAGACACTGAACCTAAGAAGCGAGAGGGTAAACGCATAAATGAGAATGAAAAGCCAGTGGGAGGTGTGGTAGGAGAATAATACACCTGTACGAGGACATCAGTATTTTATCTCTAGAACCATTGAATATGTTGCCTTGCATGGCAACAGCAAAGGAGAATTAAGTTTGTTTAAGTAGTTGATCTTAAAATGAGAAGATGGTCTTGATTATGCAGGTGGGTCCAACTTTATCACAAGAATCCTTAAAAGTGAGGCTGGTGAGATAGCGCAGTGGACTGAAGCACCTTAGGCAAGCACTAGAACTGTGGTTCAATCCCTAGTGCCACGTGATACACCAGCCCCACAGCCCGGGGGTTGCTGAGCTGGTTAGAGTCAGGTCGTAGCGGTGCACACCTGCGATTCTAGTGCTGGGGAAGCTGAAAGCAAGAAGATCACTACAAGTCCAAGCTGCGCAGTGAGAGCCTTCAACAACCAAACACGTTTTTTAAAAATCCTTAGAGGTAATAAAAAGGTGCAAGAAGACCTGAGTAGTACAACATGAGAAGCACTCAGTTTTCCATTGCTGGCTTTGAAGATGCCAGGAGCCATAACTTGAGGAATACTGGAAGTATCAAATAATTAAAAAAAAAAAAAACAGAAAAAAGGTCACAAAACCAAAAAATAATAAAAAAATATTTTTTTCTCTGGAGCCTCTGGGAAAGTATAGAGATGGGCTGCCACCTTGCTTTCGTCACAGTGGGTAAGTGTTGGTCTTCAAATCCTCAGACAATGCACTAGTTTTGTTTTATGCCATCAAATTGGTGCATTTTGTAACAACATCAATTGGAAATGAATACAGGAGAGCCAGAGTACAAGATGGCATATCATTGTAACAGAAAAGGAAGAGACTTATCAGTCTTCTTGTTACTGATGCTGAAGTCAGAAATCACTCTGAGTACAGTTTCTTTTAAAAGTGTTTACAATGCTTGACCAGGTTGCTTTTATAACATGATCAGAAAAGAAAGGCTCAGCAAAATACAGCAATGAAAAGACACATGAAGTTGGAGTACATGGCATTTAGCCCTGAATACATAGAAATACTTTCTTAATTATATCAGTTATCTCCAAATTAGAATCACAGATGGAAACATTTCTTCTTGAATAACACAAAGCCCAAAAACAATGAGAAGAGCAAAAGCCTGCATAAATGATCTGTGCTTCGACACAGCATGGCTTCCGTGCAGAGAGGGTGAAATTTTTAGCTGATAATTAAGCACCAAATGAACCATTTGAAAGTTTCAGTGCCATGAGCAGAAGAAAATTAAATTAAATCAGAATTAACATATTAGGTCTGGGCCGAATAAAGACAGATCATTGCTTTTTCTAGATTCTATCTTGTTAAGGAAAAGCTATTCTTCTTCTCCAACTCTAAAACACAAAACATGGGATGACATTAACAAATAAACATGATAATGGAATCGCCTAAGTTCAAAATATGTGTGACAGAATGTTCTGCTGGTTTCAGGGGTGATCCTTCAGAGGAACTATAAGAATGTGTTTAATACTCAGTCCCATCCATACTTCTGAGCTAGGCATAATGTCACATGCTCAGACTTTAATGTAAAATAAGATACAACCCTCTTCAACCACATTTTAGAGGATAGAGGCATGGTAAACAACTAAAATACAAGAAAATGTTACCAGTGTGCAAAGAAACATCAACTGTCCTTGGGTCTCTAACAACAAGCCCAAAGACAGAAAGAAATCATTTGTTCATCAATGCCTCAAACTTTGTAAATGACAGAGTTGAAAGACAAATTTAAGTCAATGAGATCTTTGTATTTTTTCAGTGGACTTTTTTATAAATCTGATTAAAACTGTGGACTCGAGGAGGCTGTATAGGGGAATCCAGAGGAAATCAAAGGCAAAGGCACTCAACTGTAGATGCATTAAATTTCAGGAAGTTCACTTGAACCCCTGGCTCAAAACTTCTTCCATAAACCAAAGCGTACACTCTAAAATTCTATCTAAATATGTAAATTAAAACAACATACTAAATATTCCTTTATAGTAATGCTTGTTTAGAAATTAAATGCAAATGGTAGAGGAGATTGAAAATATATTCCAGAGATCTTGGGAGCTCTATATTGAACAAGAAAATCAGTCTTTTGCTGTTTTCGGTGGTACTGGTAATTGAGCCCAAGGCCTTACAGGTGCTATCCAAGTGTTAAACAAGTGCTCAAACACTGAAATATACTCCCAACCTGTTTCCATTTTTCTTTTGACACTGGCTTTTGCTAAGAAGCTCATGCTAGTGTTAAACTTGTGGCCCTGCCTTACTCAGTCCTCCAGGAGGTGAGATTACAGATGCCCACCCCTACTCACAGCTGGAGGTCACCTTCAGGAATCTCATTGTTTGGTTTTAGGCAGTTCGTATCAATTTCTATCAAATTTCATACTATATTTATCTTTTCTTTATGAAATAATTTAATTACCATGTAAAATACTTAAAATATCACCCATGACCTCTTGTTCCCAGGTATCAAAAAGTTTTTCAGTAAAGCTGGCACCTGTGTAGATAAGCCAAGTGTCATATTCACCCTAAGGCTTCAGGGTTCCCCTGAGAACATGTCTGTATAGCCAGGGGGTGAAAATGTCCTAGTTTGAAAAGCACATAACTGAACTTTTAGAATGGTCCCTTTAAGAAAAAAATTGTTCATAATATAACTTATTATGTGAGCTGCATAGATATATTGAAAACTATTGACATATGTGTGTGCACATACATTTATAAATTGCTTCAAGATTCATGTGATACAAGGTCGCCCACACTGAAGAAAAATTAGTCCCTCTATGGAACAAATTACAAGCCCTTTCCACTAATAAGTAAATAGCATGATGCCTCAAGTTTAAAATAAAGTGACTTTCAATTGGAAGGAAATTTTAATTTATTTTAGTATTTTACCTATTTATTAGAGAAGGTAATTTAAAAATTAATGCTATAGGTGTTTTATACCACTTTATAAATGTTATAAATGCTTTTATAAAGAAAGGTGTCAGATTTTTTTCTTGCCCACTTGAAAACCGGCCCAGTCTGCCACAGATTTAAATGAAGCAAAGGACATTTTATACATGTTATTATTCCACAGAAAATGTATGTCGTTTCCCCCCCAGCACCACAGAAGCCTATTCAGAAATAAATGACTGATTTTTCCACATAGAAATAGAGAAGACTGAATTTCAATGACCTTTTTTATTTCTGTAGCCATTTTGCTGAAGAATAGAACATCCAACATTTTTCTAAAACTAAGCAGGAAGCTAAGAAAACCCAAAAAGTTGTGTGTGTGTGTGTGTGTGTGTGTGTGTGTGTGTGTGTGTGTGTGTGTGTGTGTGTGTGTGTTTATGCGCATTGGTTAAAGAATGGGTTTAGGGATAGATTTTTGTTTAAAGAAAACATTTATTGTTATTTAGATGTAACTCATGGTCAGGGCTGTAAACGGTATGCTGGTGCCTGGGCAACCATTAGGACTTGAACAAAGAAACAGGCAGGTGAACAGAGGGCCGCCCTAGGAGATGAGCTGGCATGCCTAGGGAAGCTGAGCTGGTTCCCAGAGCCCCAGGGAAGTCCCTCATTCTTTGCTGTTTCTGCGCATAGCATGGCGCCCTCCTTGTCTGCAGGAGGACTACCATCGCAGCCAGGATCCGCAGACCCACCACTGCTCAGGTAATCATCCCTATAAGCCAGGCCTTCCACTAAGGGTTTCATGTCAGCTAACTCCTACACTCTGCACATCAGCGCTATTGGCGTCACACTCACTTGAATCTCAAAGGAAATGTAGCTCACAGAAATATATGAGTCCTAAGGTAAAGTGTTAATGGTACAACTTAGCTTTGTTCCCAGACCCATCCATCTCCAAATCCTTGGTTCTCAATCACCCAGCAGCTGTCTCTCATGGTTCAAGTGTCCTGTGGATTGTGCTGCTTTTTATTTTCATGCAGTTGTATTAGTTTCTACAACCAGCTCTTTTAAGTCCTGGGCCTCTGGTAGACATGTTCTCTATTTCTATGCTTAAAAGATAAAATACCTATTTCTAACAATTGTAACATATAACAGTCAATAAGGACAAAATCATGAAAATTCCTTAAATTTGAAAGAAAAGCAAATTCAGAAAGATGAGAGGCTGGAAACCACAGCACAGAATTCCTTTGTCACCCTGATAAGTCACATGGAGGAAACCCATACAACCCGGTCTCTCCAAGGATGTGAGTCAGTTCTTTGACAACAAATGAGCCCCTGTGGCACTCTAAGGAAGGACTTTCTTAGTCCAAGTGTTTTGCTTACAGCCACCTAAAGCTGGGTCATCGTTATGAACACAGGACCCACTAAGAGATCACAGATGAGGACTGAGAGCTCCTTTCTAAGACTTGAGAGATCAGCCCATTGTTAGTATCAGTTGAGGAGGAGGATAAGGCCTGGGGATGAGTCCTGCGGAGCACCCTAGGTGTGGGACAGTGGCAGGCTCTCCATCACCTGCTGGAGCTTGCTCCACAGTCCAGCTCATAGTTCCTACCTACCTGCATGCTAATCTTAGCTCCTGAAGACTCCAGGCTTCCCACCATCTGCTCCTGGGCCCTCCTCATGCTTTGGCTTTCACTTCAAAGCCCTTTGCTTTGAGGTAATTAGAAATTATAGCCCTGATCCAGGAAACATCCCCACATTCACTCTTCTGCATGGGCCTGATCACCTGCAGGTGAAAATACATAATGAGAGGAATGTGGAAGATCTTGACAGATCTTCACACTTCTGTTTACTTAACTAGTCTCATTTCATCTCTGGTGATATGTTCATCTCCCCGCCTCTGAGGACTGAAGTGGGCTTTATAATCAATCGACCCAAATTTCAGATTCTAGCCAAAGAAGTTAGCTCTTCATCAGCAAACTTTATTCTCTTAACAAAGCTAATTATTTTTATATAAGTTTTTAAAGGCAAGATCATCTTCACCCTAGACGTTTCTCATTCTTGTGCCATCAGAGTATCCCCAAGGGCTTCAGGAAGGTGCCACACACTCCACATCTAAATGTTCCCAGGTTCCTCAATTCTATCCCCAGTAGCCTGGTGGGTATAACACCTATATCCCAAATCACAAATATACATTTGCCAAGTTCTGAACCTAAAATCAAAGAGCTGACTCCAGCCAGTGCCCAGGCCTGGCATGTGTGTGAGTGGGACCTCCAGGGGCCCTTTGGATCCTCACTGCAGCCAGCACCCAGGACAGGCATGTGTGTGGAACTCCCTCCATTAAACAGGCCCAGTGTGAAACGCTGCAGCAGAACTCTCTGCACAGAGACTAGAGGGGGGTTCCATCCAGCTGATTGGGGAGCAGAACATCTTGACAGAGTGGCACAGTGGGTTCACTTCCAAGGACTGTACAGGAAGAAGTGCAGCACAGCAGCCAGACCCAACCCACACCCACCTGGACCAGTCTGAACATGGGAGATCCAGACCTGGTGCTAAGGTAATAACTGCACCAAAGTTCTATACCAAAGGTCAGAAGACAGTGCTATACAAAATGACAAAGAGAAGGAGCAAAATGCATTCTCATGCCTCAAGCCAACTCAGAACAAATGCAGGAGATGATAGAATAGAAGAAATTGGAAATCACACAGCTGAAATACCAGTCTGAAGTAAAGAAACAACTGTGGAAAGATAGAGAGGAAATCAGATCAGAAATAATTTCTGAAGTAAAAACGAAATGGTAACTATAATGAAAACAGTACTAAGTGACTAAAGAAGACACTGGTAAAAGTAAAAATAGAGCAGAATATAAAAAATGATGGAATCCTTGAATGAGCAATATATGAAAATAATAGAATGCATGAAGCAGATTCAAAATGATATACAGGAAATTAAAATCTTAATCAGAAGCTGGCAAAACAGTTTGAATGAAAGTGCAAATACTCTCAGACCATGAAGACACCATTGCAGCTAGCAAAAAGGTAAGAAAAGATCTCTTACAAACAACTAGGATGCAGGAAAAAATATTTCAACATCTGCAAGATGATGCAAAGATGAACAACATAAGACTAATAGGCATCAATGAGAAAGAAGGAGACAAAACAAATGATATAAAAAGAATATGGGCAGAAGTGATAGCAGAAATTTTCCTAAATATGGGGAAACAATCTGACATTCAGGTAGCTGAATAATATAGAACTCCAAATAACACCAACCCAATTAAAATCACACCCAGACATATAATAATCAAGATCCCAGAAATTCAGCAAAGGAACAGCATACTAAAAGCTGTTAGAGAAAAGAAATAGATCACATGTAAAGGAAAACCCAGCAGAATAATGGCAGAATTATCTTCACAAACCATCAAGTCAAGAAGAGCATGGAACAAAGTACTTCAAGTCTTGCAAGAAAACAAATTCCAACCCTGCAAAACTTTAAGTTTAGTGGAGAAGTGAAATATTTCCACAACAAAGAACAACTAAAGAATTTCAGGACAACAAAGCCAACCCTACACAGACTACTAAAAGATATTCTAGAGAGGGATCAAAATAACCAAAACCCCACGAATGAGAATGGAAAGAACCCACCAAATAGGGCAAACAATTAAACACAGGAGAAAAAGAGTCTTTCCATTATTCTTTTGTACACAACAGCAAAATATTTCCATCAACATACCCCACAAATGGACTTTTCCTGCGCCCTATATGTCATGCTTCTGTCTGGGTCTACAGGGTGGATACCAAGGAAACAGCAGTAACCCAGTCCCACAAGTGACACCTGGCCACCAGTAACCGTCATGGACACTGTCCACGTCCACCACATACTAGAACTTTGTGCGATGTCCTATCCGCAAACTGTTAGAATTGTTGGTCATATATTTGCCATTCCAGCATTTTTGTTATGTTTTATTTTTAGTAATTCCTTACTATCATGAAAACTTTTTCTTAGTTGCTATTTTTGTGTATATTAACCTAATCAAATACTGTGTGAGTACTCTGAACTGATAACAGATTCATACATATGATGTACTACATTCTGGCCTCTTAGTTGAACTCATAATTTAATTCTAATTTTTGCATATTATTTTGAAATATTTAATCTAATTTTGAATTAATTAATATTTAATTAATTTTCTAGATATTGTTTAGTTTTAATTTTTGTCTTATGTTTTATACTGTTTCTTTGACTTACAAACTACTTGT
>PVKA01036272.1:0-21935 GCA_004027165.1 Ctenomys sociabilis
TAGAAATCCCATTCAAGCCAGCTATCCCCCTACTGGGAATTTTCCCAAAGGATCTGAAAACATTGTATCATAGTGATATATGTGTACCTATGTTTATAGCAGCACAATGTGTGATAGCAAAATCTTGGAAACAACCAAGATGTCCATCACATGAGGAATGGTTGAAAAAGATGTGGTATTTCTATATAATGGAGTATTATTCAGCTGTTAAGAATGGTAAGTTTGAAGCATTTATACTGAAGTGGATGCCACTTGAACATATACTCATAAGTGAAATAAACCAGACACACGTGTGTAAATATCATATAGTCTCCCTAGTATAATAAGCGAAAAGCAGAAATACAAAAGGAAACGTACAATAACAACTAAAATCAATTGAGTCTGATAAGGCAAAGTGAATGGCATATGCTGCAGGATACTAATCAGCTTTTCTTCTGGATGGTTAACAACCTAAGTTCGAAAAGGTGCTTTTTAAAGGAGAAGCTACAACCCTTTCCTAAGCACTAGGAGCTCTCCAGGGTCCTGACACTGATTTATTCTAAACCTGTGAGCCGGTTCCCAGGGGCCTTGGAAGATGCTGCCATTAAATAAGTATCTACAGAGCACCAGGAATGTTTCATGTAGTATCTGGAAGTGATCTTCATGTCATTTGCAAGAATCCTTTTCCACTTTGCAGACAAAACCCCAAAGACAAGGGAAGAAGTGCTCAGAAGTCCCCTCTTTCCAGCACACTCGCTGTGCTCTCTGTCCCCTTTCAGCCTGTCTCAACCAGCCTCCTTGGCCTCCAGCACCTGGCCTGCCTTTTGGCAGTAAGTCATCACTTTCCAGTGCTCAACAGCAACCATGAAGTACCTGGACTCCCCCCCCCCCAGCTGATCTAGCCCAGATGGTAGGAAAACACATTGCTGATATTTGTCCTTAAGCACTCATTATTATTAACATCAGCAGGGCCTCACCACTTCCCTTTGGCATTTTAGAGACCATCCCATAAATTTCCAGAACAAAGTGTCCTAGCAATCACCAGAGTCTGGTTCAATATCCATTAAGTTGTATGTGATCTTTGGGGAAAGTTTGTTAGAAAAATGCAAAACTGAAGAAAGGAGGCCATTATGGACATATGTAGCCTACTCACATCTTTTACTACTTGAAGAGTTATTGTTCTAGAACTTCCTAACAGAAATTATAGATGGGGGGACATTTGGTTTTAAGCAGTCAAATTCTAAATAGGCAAAGTCATATTTCCACAAGAAAACAGTGGAACTTCTTCAAGGAGATAATGATATCCTAGTGGTATAGAAATATTTCCCCGAGAAGCCCATGAGTGATCATCTTGTGTACCTGGAGGAGAAGTCTCCAAATGGCTCTACCATATAAACTCAAAGGAGCAACTGGAGCAGCCTTGTCAAAGACACCACCATTAGGACAAGCCTCAGTTTTAACCTTCTCTACCACAGTTTAGAAAAAGTCTGATGGGGGCTGAGAAGATAGCTGAGCAGTCTAAGTGCCTACCTAGGCAAGTGCAAGGACCTGGGTTCGATCCCTGGCATGCCATGCTATGCCATGCTGGCCCCACCCTGGGTGAGCCAAGAGCACACAAGGTGGTGCACACCTATTATCCTAGTGCTAGGGAGGCACTCTGAGTCCAGGCTGCACTGTAAGACTCTGTATCAAATACATAAAAGAAAGAGCCTGGTGAAGGAACACAGTTGGTGAACATGGCATAGGCATGGACCACATGGTTCCCAGGCCCTCCTAAGAAGCATCTTCTTCACTGGTGACATGAGGATGATGTCTAACTTAACTGTCAAGAGGAAGGTTAGTTAAGAGCCCATCATGCAAAGCACCAGACAAAGACTTCAGTCACAAGGGAGAAAGCCTGGAATGGCAACCACAGGTGACAAGCAGAGCCTCTCCAATTCATATAGTGAGTGACCTAGAGCCAGCCTCAGCTCAGTGCCATGGCACACTGGAGTGTCTCTGCAAAATCCCACAAGATCTTCTGACAGATGGGATGGCTCTCCTATTCTTAGTAGACCTCAGCACCCTTGCTCCATGTACCAAGCTTCCTCCACTTTCCTTACCTCCATTTACCATTCTACCTTATAATGTGATTAGCTACTGGGGCGGTCAGCTTTCCACCACTATGACAAAACACTTGAGATAAACAACCACAAGGAGGAAATGTTTACTGTGCTCATGGTTTCAGTTCATGGTTCCTTGGTCCTGTGGGTTTGGGCCTGTGGAAGCACAGGGCATCATTGTGGAGGGCGTGGTAGAACACCTCTCACCTCAGGGCAGCCATGAAGCGAAGAAGGAAGATAGGAAGAGCACAAGGTCCCACTGTCCACTTAAAGCCACACCATTTAGTGAACTAGGCCCTGCCTCCTGAAGGTTCCACCATTCCCCAAAGGTACCACAGGCTGGGGACCAAGCCTTCTATGCATGGGCCAAAGCAGATGTTCACTTAGCTGGTTCTCCCTTTCCCTGAATCTACTCAAAGGCCAGGCCTTGTCCCTGTATACATACTCTGACACACTTCTAGCAAAGGCCGGCACTTTCTGTAAATAATCAATCAATCAATCAATCCAGACATGGGTAACCTAGTTAAGAATGAATCAACAAAGCAAGATAGAACTCCAGTAGCTGCAATGACCCTCTGGTGAGACCACTCTGGGTTTTTATCTCAGCTTCTCTATCTGGGAGGAAAGAACTTTCTGCTCGGTACAATCCATGCACCCACTGTGCATCAGGACCATCCTGGATTCCAAGAGAAAACTGATCCTGGAGACCAGCTGGGTCCCTGTCCTCATGGGGTATGTGAGCTGATGCCAGGGCAAAGTGATGGACCCTTCAGTGGACGGTAAAGTGGGAGCCCAGGAACACACAGTGATGTGGGGTATGCATCTCAGATGGCACTGGTGTACCAGTCAACTGCTCCTGGAGCAGGCTTGGAGGGGAATGGCATGTCCCTGCCACTCTAGGGTCCCAATCTAGAACTTATAGGAACAATTTCCTCAAAGTAGGAAGGGCTTAGGACATGAAGCAAGGAGAATACATTAGTTTGGGAAAAGCCACCTTTAGGGTCAGAAACAAGCTCTGTGTGTCAACAAGACAAATTACTAAAATAGTCCTCAGGCTCATTATAATAGTTAAGTCCAATTTGAATCCTTGTCTGAAGGGTATCTAAACATCACTGGATGGAAGAGGCTACTGTTTAAGCCTATTTCACGGTGAATTAAGATTAACTGGCCAGGCTATTGATTTTTACAGAGCTCTGTCATAAAGACAGCAAAAATGAGAGAACAAATCCCCAAACCAGCCCAAACAACATGAACATTCCGTGCCCAGTCAAACTTACACTGGAATTAGGAGCTATTATTTACTGCCGAGAAAACACACTTGGGGCCTTGGCTAATAATGATTTAAACCCCATCCATCTTCTTGGACCAGAAGGCTGGTGTCACCATGGTAACCAAGGGTACTATGAAGGCACACATTCCCTGGGGTGAGGGAGCACTATTGGATAAGAAACACCACCACCAGCCCATGTCCTCTCACTCTCGTGAGCAAGCTTGTAGCAGTGGAGTACAGACAGTGGCAGTGTTCTGCGGCCACATCTGCAACCAGCAAGAGTAAGGTGCTGCTTGCTTCCTGCAAGTCACAGAACTGGGTGCTCCTGGATGCTCCCTGTGGGGCACTGAGGATCTCAGATCCTTCATCCACCTACATGCTGCTTCCAAAGCTGCTCCTTCCCTTGGAGAATGACTCCCCATACACCTCCTGGTGCTGCCACAAGTCATGGCAATCTGTCCTCTGTTCCCACCTTTCTATTCAGCTGCCACCTCTGAGGACACCAGTGTCCCTTTAATAATTTAGCCTCATAGCTTTATTCTATCTTTTCAGCTTTAAAATGTCCTTTCATGGGACTTATTTTCTTCTCGATTTCTCCATGTTTTTCTCTCACACAGGCTCATTTCATAGTGCTTCTTTCAGGTAATCAAGCCACTGACTTTGATTGGCAATTTTTCTCAGTGCCAGGCTGTGTGCTGGGTGCTGGGCACAAGAGCCAGCCCTGCCCTCCCACTCTTACAGAGGCAGCCAATTTCTGTCAATTTTCCAAGCTGTTTCCTAGAAGCCCAGCCTATGGCTTCACTGTATCTCCCGACAGTTCCTGTGAGGGAAACTTAATCCCTAAATCAAGTATTAATGGCACTTGGAGTTAGGGCCTATGGAGGCAGTTAGGGTTAGATGAGGTGATTGGGGTGGGGCCCCAGGATGGCCTCAGTGGCTTTTTAGAAAGAAGAAGGGACCTGAGCCCACATATGTGCCTGTCTCCCCACGTGACCCCTTCCACTAGGCAATGCTACAGCACGAGGCCTTCCCAGCCTCCCAACCTCCAGAACCAAGAGCCAAACAAACCTTCACTCTGTACAAACTATTTGGTCTCTCATATTTTACTGTAGCAACAGGACACGAACTAAGACAGCTGCATTTACACTGCGTCTCATGCTTTCTTGCGTTTTCTCACTTCCTCTTGCAGTCTTAGAAGTCACCCATGTGTGGACGGCCTGCACTAGCCCAGCTGTGTTCCTGGAATTTCAGACCCAGATTTTCAATTCCTTTATGTCTATGTCTTGGATGTCCTACAGAGACCCACAATTCCAGATGCTCGGCTCCAAAAGCCATTACAGTGTACCCTCATGAAGTCGGTGTTCAGAGTTCGAGGATTTGTCCGGAGAACCTAACTAATAATAGTTCATGAAAACCCCTGTAATTTTGCAGAAACTGCAAATGTTCTCTACATTTTGTTGTTGCTGTTTGTCAGGAGGTTTGTAAGTAGCCAGTCCAAGAGGGTTGGTCAGTTCACCTTTTTTGTTTACCAGCTGCTTCTCTGCAACCCATCGGTGCAGATGAACTGGCATACAGATTGTCATGCCACAGCTAGCTATCTCAAGGGTCCTTCTTAAAGCCCTAAGATCTCTAAATACCCTGTACCTTCTAAGGCCTTATTAACATAGTATCTTATTAAATTAAATTATATAACTGTGGGAGGTGTAGCGTAGTTAGGATTTAAATGATAAAAATAAGGCATTTTTCTGACCATATCTGAAATTCATGTTTTTTCACAATTCACGGGTGCTCAGGGAATGCCGATGCCATGAGTTTTGGGGACCCGCTGTATATACATTTCCCCTCCCAATATGTGCCCCTTCTGTGTCCCCTTCTTGGATAACAGCATCACTCAAGCTACAACTACAGTATGCCTCTCTGATTTCAGCTTCCATCTCTGCCCCTTCTGCGTGACTTAACCTTTGAGATGGAGAAAACCGGAGCCAAGCACCATGCCCTCAGCATCCAGCCCTCCACGGACCCCCTGCACTTGCTCTTACATGATGGGCCAAGAGCAGCCCACAGCCCCTGGGTCCTCCCCATCTCCCTGAGGTCTCACCAGCCTGACTTTTCTCTACTTATCAGGAAACCCCTTGGCCTCCTCTTGGCAGGTTCCTCCTCTTAGTCCCTTAAATATTGATGTTCCCCAAGTTTCCACTCTACTCTCTCACATTCTCTCCCTGTGTATCCCACCTGTTCCCAGTGCCTCAACTCCATCAATTCTAAGACACATTTTTGTCAAGCTGTATTTATCTGCTTTCTGTTACTATCATGAAACACCTGAGGTAGGCTAACTTTGTGATGAAAAGAGATTTAACAGATCACAATTTGGGAGATTCAAAGGTATGACCGTGTGTGAATGAGAGGCCACGCCACAAACCACAGAGCCAGTGAAGATGCAGAGGCTGGGCTTGTACTGATAACTCACCCACGTGAGAGCACAAGGATCTCATGAGAGCAGGAGGTGTAGACCTAATCCTTTCCAGGGCAGCACTCACTCCAGCCCGTTCCAGCTGTTGGAGCTGCTGCATCATCTCCTGACCCTACTTCTCTGAGGACAACACTTCTGACACATGAGCCTAATGGGACAAACCGCATCCAAGCCACAGCACTTATCCACACTGTTATCTCTGAAGTCAAGAGAGTCCCCGAAGAGGCAACAGCTCCTGTAGTCTCTGCTGCCAGAGTTTAAGGGACCACAGGCAGACTGTGCCCAGGATCATCACCACGGCAGAGCTGTGGGTCTATTGTTTAAAATATTTTAAATTAAATTCCTCTAAATCAATTATTGCTTAATATTTAAAATGTCTTAAAAAGATTACACTATGCTTTTTCAAGAGTAAAAATTGATACTGTCTTTGAAAGACGATTAGCCCTTCCCATAGTTTTCCCTGATCTGTCAGCGAGCCCTGTCACTTCTTTAATAAAGCCTCCCCTAGCACCCTTGTCACCCTTCCCATCATGAACATGATTGGTTTATATCAGCAGTTTTTCTTAGACGGCCCTTCACTTTCCCTTCCACTCAACCCACCTATTTCTGTACCATGTACTCAACTACCTATAACAGACCTCTTTCATTTACAGTAAGTTTGTTTCTGTTGCTTCAAAAAATCGATACCATCAATTGAGTTTAAAATATTAGTAATATAATCCTAATTCCATATTTTCTTGAAAAGAAATCACTAAGTACTCACTGGACCTAAGGAAACAGGACATCTACAGGTAGATAAAGGCACGCTATGTTCTGTGACCACAGCCCCTGAAAACTGACAGCCACATCCTGCCCCGAGTACCACATCAAGGACAGGAGAATCTGTCAGGTCCTATGAAAAACATAAAGAACTTTCAAAGGCATACCAACGTTGTGTGTCACAGAATAATAACACCATGACAATGTACAGCAGATTCATTAGAAGTATTTTTATTTACGATAAATGCCTTTTTAACCAGAAGCAAGATATGTCTTTTAGTGCAGAAAAAACAAATGATATAATTCAGATCATGTAAAATAAGTCATATCAGAAGTTTCCCATGATGGACACAGATTCCTGTGAAAATCAGTCATCAATCAACCCCCACCCTAAGGAAATATATATGTCACATCATCCCAAAATTCTGATATAATTCCAAGGGCTTGGTGTCCCTTGGGAAGGACACCAGGTCCCAGGGAGAGCAATGCTCACTTAGACATGATGGCTCTGTTCTGCACACGAATCTCACAAATGTGAATCTGAATCTCCCTCCCTTTTCCCTCCCTCCTTCTCTCCACATAGCAATAACTCAGCACTACCCACGACCAGGAGGCACAGCGAAGAGCAGACCCAGCTCCAGCTTGCCTCCAAGATCTGCAAAGTGGAAAGAAAATACTGATGCCAAAGGACCGTTGCAAAGCAAGTTGCTGATTGTCACACAGAGGCACTGTCCTCTGAAGGACATCACAGGGCCACTTTAAGTGCTCACACATACTGAGGGCTCAAGGTCGTGACTGAGGTCTAGGAGTGTGGGGAACCAACCGTGCGTGGGAAGTTCCCATGCAACAGAAAACTCCTGCTATTCAAAACTTCTGCGTGTTCTACCTGCTGTGTGTGGAGGGAGATGCTTACAGCACCCGTTCTATAACTGAACTCTGTTTTACATGGAACCATTTTTTAACCTCATTTCAACTTAAGCTGAATTTTCCAGAAATGCAGTCACTGTGCACATAAGGAGAGCCATGAGGTGAGGTTTTACCTTCTTTTACTTTCCAAGCACTGTTCACCATTTCAGAAGGTCCCCTTATGAATGCTAACGTCGCTTGGGGCTGAGCATGATCAATGGGGATTCTGAAGCGGTCCAGGTAGTTGGCTCTTATTTCAGGTTGTAGAGCACACAGGAACAGCACTGGCAGTATGCAAGGGGCATTGGTTCACTCCTGCAGCCGTATGCACCCCTTACAAGCTGGCAGCCCTCACCTGCTTCCTAATATCATCTCCATGCCTGAACATTTGCATTTTGAAAGACAGACTGTTTTATTTAGAAGTTGCTATCTTTTGGCATTTCCTAAAGTCAGCTAGGACATTACCTCAACTTTCTTGAACTGAACTGCATAGGCAGACTGTCTGCAAATCATACTTCAGGGTGGGTAAGGCCCGTTGTAACTGTGATAGAACACAATTCTGATCCTGGATGAGGACTGTGTCTGGCTTCTACAGAATGAATTATGGTCTGCTCCACCATCCTCGCCGGGGGCTCTAGTTCACTTCACACAAGGACTGTCAAACAGGAAGGACAATAGCTGCTGCTTCAGTGTAAAAAAACAGCAGAAGCCCTGTTAAGGCCACCTCCACTTTCCCAAAATGCACCCTTGCTTGAGAACCTTCACTGGCTCTCCAGTGCTCACAGGACCTATGTCTGTCACTTGTGTTTCCAGTCCATGGCTTCCCAATCCACAAGGTACTGCAGACCCCCCCTCCCCCACCTCTCCTCCAAGGAGGGACTCACACAGCCCCTGAACCTTTCAGACCACAGATCAGAACCCGTCTCCCAGGAGGCCTTTCCAGAGCACCAGGGGACTTCCTGGTCCAGAGTTCAGAGCAGCCCTGGCTGTGGCACTAATTAAAATTTACTACAAGAACATGGCTGTTATCTCTGGGCTTCCTTGCCCACGAGATAGAGAACGCACTGGAGCCAGAAAAATAAGTTTATAAAAATCATAAGCAACAAACGGGAAACACCAGCAATGCAAACAGTTGTGTGTGCTGCATAGCAAACCTGTGGAGCAGCTGCACACATCACCTCCTGGATGCCGTCTAGGTAGGCACACAATGTTCCATCCCAGGTGGAGTTGAAGGGACACTCAGGGACAAAGCCAGACCTAGGGACGTCCATATTTGCCTGGCCCAGAGATGAGCCCTTGGCCTCTCTTCTTCCTGCCTGGCAGACCAGGGAGTGATCTCATCGGTGGTGCAGGGAGGGCTCCATCTATACAGCTGGCTACAGCTGGGTCCCCGTCCTGACTGCTCTGGCTGTGAGACTTTGGGTCTTAGCACCCACCCTGATGAAGCGGCTTTGTCACCACTCCTGCAGCTGCTCTGTAGCTTAGGGTTTGAGGCCTGGGCTGCAAATCTGGACCTGTAAGACTCTTCCATGTCCCCATCTGTAGTGGCTCATTCAGGCGGTTCCTCCAGGATGCCACACAAATCCAACTACCCTGCGTTGGTTTGCCCTTCTCTCCCTAACACAGCATCGCCTTCTGCCCTTTCTGAAGCAGGGAGGGATAAAGGAGTCAGCTTTCCCATGCTGTCCATACCAGACTCCCCTTTCCTTCCTAAAGCCTCCTCAGCACACTGCCACATGGTGTGCTCGACCACCACATGCTTTGGGTGCCACGCGCCCGACTCCATCGTTACCAGCCTAGCCCATTCTCTCACTAAGGACAACTTTACCTGTCACTTGCTTCTCATGTTAACCTCCACAGAAGGGGAAACTGAGGCTCAGAGAGGCGAAGTGGCATGAATAGCACAGGGGGGCTTGGATTAGAGTACATGGCTGGCAAATGGTGGGACAGAGCTCCTGACTCCCCCATGCACCCCTCCTTCTCTCCTTTGCTGCCATCTGTGCCTTCCTAGGATTTGCACAGTACTGGTATTCAGTAGGTACAAGATAAACACCTTTCTTGTTTCTGGCTGATTTTCCTAGTGGCTCTGTGCTTTCTGTCACACTGAGAGCAAAGCCTCTAAGTATTCTGTGGCTGTCATCCAGGAGGGTGGTTTCCTGAATCCCCAGACACCCACACACATAGACCAACTCCATACTGCACCAGGTGCCTAGGGGCGCTGGGGAAGGGTTAATAGCACCTACTTCCCCCAGCCCCATCAGGGCTGCTGCAGCTTTCTCTAGAGCTGGCCAGCCCTGCAGAACTCCCTCCTACCCCAGCAATTACTTGGACTTTGGGAGGCTTTTGTGCTTTAATAAAGACGGTATTACTGAGTCGCAAAGCCTCCCTCCTCTCCAAGCTTCCCAGCTGCCAGGGTTCCTGCTAAAGGTGAACTCCACCATTCAAGGCCAGAGAAAGGGCTGAATCAAGACGCTGAACTCCTTTGACTTCATGTCACAATCTACGACTCTCCATAACCACAGTGGTGTGACAAGCACTCCCACCACTGCACAAAGGCCCCCAGGGTGGCAGTGGCGGTGGCACTGGTGGTGTCCTCAGTTTCTGGGGGCCCAGGGCCGGGACCTCCCTGCACTGGCCCCCCAGTCCTCTGCATGCATCTCATGAGCGTTCTAGTTTCCTCTCTGAATGCAGACATGGGTGGCCGTGGGTACAGCTGGCCCCACCACCAAGCCACCAAGCCACTCTCTTGCTCTTGGGGCAACAAAGGCTGCTTGAGGGCGGGTCGGAGACAGCAGGGCTCGGCCCTTTCTCAGCCCCCCCTAACCCACCCTCACACATCCTCCTTTCCTTCCCTGCCTCTTTGCTCTCCCTGCATGCCTCATTGAGCCCATTAGACACTTTATGGGGTACTCCTGAAGAACAAATTGTGCAAGGCTCCAGACTGCTTCAGTAGGGTGGCCACAGAGGAGGGGAGGAAGGCACCTTCTGCAGCTGCTCCAGGCCAGGCCCTTGGCCGGGACGCCCCCTGACCCCTAGCCCTGAGGTGTCTAGATTCATCCCCCATATCTGGAGGTGGAAGCCACCTGAACTTTTATCTTTACCCTGGAAGTGGGGTGAGCACAGTGCCTTCCTCTCCAGGCCACAGAGAGGACCAAGTGGGTTAAGGCCTCTGGACAGGCCCCAGGCGGTGAGGGTGCCACTCTGGCATCCACTCTACTGCTACATCATCCAGACAACAAGGTCTGTCTCAAGTCCTTGTGTCACCTCCAGGTCCTCTGCTTGCTGGTGAATGAGGGAAAGCAACAGTCCCATTCAGGGCTCTTTGCAGCTGTTCCCGGGTGGGTGAGTGTGTCTGTCTGTGTGTGTGGTTTGCTTTTTTTTTTTTTTTTCTTCCTCCTGCTTTGGTGTCCTAGAGCTTTGAAAAGAATAAAAACCAAGCCTCGGGGCAGTGAAAAGGCAGGATTCTTCTTAAACCCTGTTAATCCTGCAGCTTCCTTTAAAGGGGCAACAGGAGGCGGGGATGGGACCAGAACTGTTTTTGCAGCACCCTCCCCTCCCAACCACTGCTCCTGGAGACCAGGAAACGAGGAGGAAGAATCCATAAATCATCCACCGAGAGAAGGGCTAGAGGAGGAGCCGGGCAGGAGGGAGAGTAAAGGATGAGAGCCAGCTGGGGAGGAGATCTGGGGCAGTGTGAGGGGACACTGGGTCTGTCTGGTGGGCGGGGGTGGCTGTCAACAGAGGCCACAGGGTTCAGGCCAGAGGCTGGGCCCGCCAGCCTGATCCGAAAGATGAAGGGGTGGCAAAGTCTCCAAACCCCACACTGGCTCAGGCCAGAAATGCTGCTCCACAGGGGTCTAGGGCCTGGCACCTCTCCCTCAATGGCTGCTGCCACCACCTGGTCACCTTCTAGCAAGGGCACCCATGGCCTCTCCACCCCCGTCACTCCACCTAGCAGCCAGAACCAGGTCCAAGATAGACCCAGAGCAGATTAACCCTGCTTATAAACATGTAGGGCCACTCTGTACTAGGACAGAATCTTGCCCCTCCCGAGGCCTGTGGGAAGGCCCCCCTCTGCTCACCACATGCCCCATCTCTGCATCACTGATTCCGGCCTCAACAGAAGAATGCTGCTCAGGCATCTCGGCCCGTCCTCCTCCAGCAGGCAGAGGCCTAAGGCCCTACTCCTCTCTCCTAGCCCCATGCTCTTTCCCTGGCATTTCTGCATCTGGTTTATTCTCCACACCCTCCAGGGCTGGGGATGTGGCTCAGTGGTACAGTTCTTGCCTTGTATGCACAAGGCCTGGGTTCAATCCCCAGCAGTACAAAATAACAACAAATCCACAGTTATTTGCACGTTCCCAAGACCATAAGCCCCATGGCCTGACTCACTACCCACTACACAGTGCCCCCAGCCAAGTGTGTGACACACAGCAAGTGTGCAACAGCCACCGATGCAGGAAAGGATGGCTGAGGTCATGGGCAGTGTCCCTAGCGAATGAGCATCACATTTGGGACCTAAACCTCAGGGAGACTTGCAGGGTCCTTAAGACAAGTTCCCTATCACAAACTGCCATCACTGTGTTGGAAATGGTCAGTAATCTGGAGGGACAATAATTTTCATATTTTTTTATTATTAAATGGAAAATAAGTTATATAAATAAGTCTAATAGATTAAGCCATCCTATTGCTGCCCAGACTTCCGGACAGGGCCAGGAATACACCTCATCTAAAAGACTTGAACCAGCCACATTTCAGTTTTCAGAGTTTTCTTCTGGATTTTGAATATATGGATGCATATACAGAGATATCTTGGGGCTGGGACCCCAGTTCAGACACAAAACTCATTGTCAGAAATAGCCTCTATACCCAGCTGAAGGAGATTTTGTAACGTCATGTTGTACATGAAACAAAGTTTTAGGAAATGAATGTTTCCCCTCATAACATCATCTTGGCACATGAAGCATTGTAGTTCTTAGGTTTTGGGGTTAGGGATCTTGAACCTGTGTGCTGTCATGTGGGCCACAGTTGTTACCCAACCCTGCCACTACGGCAGCACACCCCCAGACAAAGATGACAGGTAAGTGGATGGAGGGAGCTAGCTCCCGATCAGACTTTACTTACAAACAGCGGGCTGGGTCAACACTGGCCCTGTAGTCGGCCAATCCCCAGATGAGGTTAGCGTCTAGCATGCCTTCTAGAGGAGGATATGTAGTACTAAAAAGTGCTTTCAATCTTCAACAAACAATCACGCAGCTACCAGGACAATAACATCAAACCATCACACCGACTTGCATGCTGCAAGGAGAAAGAATAAAACCAGGTATCCCAGGGCTTACTTTGAAATCATTATTTCTTAGAACACAAAGGATTTCAGGTCTAGCCTCCTACACAGCAACTACAGATTTGTAAAGAAGGGACAATGTAATAGCGATTTTTCACCCAAGGCACCAGGGAGCTACTAAAGGTTCAATGCCTGTCAAATGTCCACGTGGGAGGGTCACAGAACTAGAGAAGGGAAGCTTTGGTTGTTTCTGTGCTTGGGCTGGGCTAGTAATTGGATGAGCAATTGGAAGGGGCTATCTAAGCTGCTGTGGAGCCTTCAGGACTGTAAGACCAGGAAGAGAAGCCGGGGGCAGCAACAGACAACATGGATGTGGACAATGAATAAGAGCCGGAGTTGGGGCTGTCCCTTAGGTGGCCATGCATTTTGGTTGCCTGATTTTGATCCAGTCATCAGGAGTGTAACTATTCCCCTTCAGAAGTTGACAAGTCACACTGCTGTGGAAGTATCCTGAAGAAGCAAGTACTTCAGCATCATGTTTCCCTGGGACTTAATGTATGATTGAGAAATGTTTCTCAGGGCTGGCCAAATAACTTAGGGGCTCTATCTCCCTGGCCTTCTGTGCTGGCCTCACCTCCAGGGCATGCTGAGATGGCAATTGAGACTGGGAGTGATGGCGCACTTGGGAGGCTGTAAACAGGTGGATCACTACGAGTCTGATCTAATAATGAGACCCTGAACATCTGTAGATCCTTCCCTAAAATACAAAGAGAGAAACAGAGACAGAGACAGGTTTCTTGATTTATTTTAGCTCATAGGTGATTTCTAGGATTCCAATCAGTCTCTAATGACAGGGGTAAAACTTTTCAGTGATCAAACTGCAGCTATTTTGTTGGGCAGAGAAATAAATGGCACAGAGAAATAGATGGCAGAGTTCTCTAGCTTGCTAGAAGGGAGGCTAATGTGTCAGCCCTGAAGCCACATTGGTGCTTGCAAGAGGGCAGGCAGCCGCAGGCCCCACTGAGGGCAGGAGGATGTGCCCAGGTTGCGACGCTCCGTGCAAGTGGTCTCGTGGCCTTGGGCAGACCTTGCTCCCATCCTCAGCTTCCACTGCCTCACTTGTAAAATCAGCTTTGGAATTCGATGCCAAGATGACCCATGATGCACTTGCTCTGGTGTTCCCAGCTCTCAGGATCCCAGGATCTTGAGGATCTGATTTGCTCGCCTGCCGCCACACTACATTTCAGACTCAGCTTGGGTGCTCTGAATCATCACTGCTACCTGACCACGTGCCACCCTTGCAGACTGCATGCTCTGTGGGACCACTGTCCCATGCATCCACCATTTGTGGACCACATCAGTGTTTATTAAGCAACAGGGAAGGAGTGGGTTCTAGTGTGGATATAGACTGCTTATTTGGCTCCAGGGAGACAATGCATGCAGTTTCTCTATGACACCAGCTGTCTCCAGTGGAGACGTGAATGCCAGTGAAGCTTGACTTCACCGTGGCAGCCTCACTCAGGATAGGCCCACTGGGGACCGAGTCCTGCTACCACCTGAAAGGCCAGCTTCCCAGCTGTTCTCCCTGGATGCAAGACGTGCTGGTTGAAGTAGGCAAAGATCAGAGCAGCTTCCCGAGACGACAGGCAGGGACTAGGAACCTCTCCCCCGAGGAACTTTCCATACAACAGAAACCTCTCCCCAGCTGCACCAGGAAGCAGGCTGCACCTCCAGAGAGGAAACCAAGAGCAAGGTGACTCCTTCCCTAGACAGAGACATGCAGATGGCTCTGCTCTGACCTCCACAGCAGAGGATTGGGGTCCCTCTGACACAGGGAGTCACAGGTCACTCAATGATCTATTTTTAGCTGTTTCTGTATAGAATTCAGAAAACCTTTGGGAACTGGGCTTATCCCCATCTCTAAGATGCAATGAGTAAGGAACAGGAACTAACATGCCACATCCTCCCCTGATGAGCTCACCTGATGGTGCCGGGATGCCTGCTGTCCCCACACTGTCATAGGTGACTCACAGAGCCTGGGAAGAACTGAGAAGCTGGGATGCCTGGTTCTCATTCCTGGCCTTGCACTAAACTTGCTGTGTGACTCTGGCCAAGTCTCTGCTCCTCTCTGAGCCTCAATTTCTTCACACATGCATTTGGGTAAGGAGGAACTGGGGGTTTCCAAGGCTGTGCACATCTTTCCAAACCACAACTCATCCTAAAAGCTGATACATGGCCTGGGACAGATGCATGGCCTGTAGACAGCCTATGGCAACCAGCTGTCCAGAGAATACCTGATTGGCTCAGCCACTTTCAGCACTGCCCTTCCAAGGTCTATTTAGTTAGAGCTGCAACCAACCACTGAGCATCTGCTATGTGCTAAGAGATCTCAGTAACCATTTCTTCATAATCAGTCCTAAGAAACCACTGTCCCCAAGCCACAGGTGACAGGCACAGGGCACCTATTCAGAAGGAAGGCTGCATGGCCACCGACACTGGACAGGGAGTCCACCCAGTTGGATTTCACCCATTTCCACTTCCTACCAGAGGGCCCATGAGCGAACCCTCAGCCTTCATGGCTCATCTGTACAGCAGCAATACTGGTGGTGGCTCTCCCACAGTGGCTTGACAGCCTGACAAGAACAGAAACGAATGCCCAGAGGACGCACTCAGGGACTATTAACCATGGACCTGGAGCCTACACCACCACTGCTGCTGACCTCCCCCCACACAGAGAGGAGGAAAGGAGGCCACACATGCCCAGATGTTGCTCTCAACCTGGGTGCTACGCACCAATCAGAGATGAGAGCGGCAGGGGGAGCACCGGACCAGCAGTGAGGCACAGGGTCGCTGTGTGACCACGCCAGGCTGCCCCTTAGCTTCTGGCTCTCTACCAGAAATCACAGCAATCACTGGAGTGGATAAAAAGCTGTGGCACAGTACCCATGGATCAGGCTATGGATAATGGTTCACCCCTGCCTGGCCACAAACTACTTTGTAAGTGAATTCATTTCATCTTTATCATAAGAGGTTTTAAAACTCACAGTCCTCTCAGTACCTACCCATACATCACACACTGTGCCGACCCGTGGACACAAGCCCTGCCCTGCACCGCGGCCTCCCCCTAGGACAGCGCACTCATCGTCTTGCTGCACAGAGGACAAAGCACTGATGTGCTAAGGTCGTAGCTAGGACTGGCGGGCCAGGGCTTGGAATCCTGACCCCAAGTGCCAGTTCCTACCTCTTCTTGAGTGAGAAGAGGTGCTGTGGATGGGGTGGGAAGCCCCACGGATACAACCTGAAGTCTATCATAATGCAGCTGCTTTTTACTTTGGAGAACAGAAAAATCTAGTTGTCTTTATGATCCCAACTAGAGAGAGCAAAGATGAATATGGCCCCCGTGACTGAAGGGACACAAGTGTCCTTTTCCACTTTCTCTGCCCCTGGCACCTTCACGGCTATCTTTTAGCCTTAGCTCCTTTGTATCAGTCAGTGTGGCTCTTTGCGCTATCTCCACTGGGCTCTCCTGCCCCACGTGCTGCAGGTCGGCCAACTCCAGGGCACATCGCCCCCCATGACCCTCCTGTTTCCGGTTCTCCTGTAAGCCACCTGCCCCAGCCAAGAAGTTAGAACAGTGCTAATGAGATACGTCCTATTATAATCAGACAGGCAAAGTGGGACATGGTCATTTTTCCTTCTCCCATAAGGAAAAACTAAGTGGACAGAGGAACAAACACACAGCATTGACACTCAACTGTGGGAGGGGGCGACCAGAACACCCTGGAGAAGGTGGCTGCTGTTCAGTTCAGCCACATCAGCCCTGGGGGTCTGCAGGTCTAGTGAAGCCCAATCTTACTTGCCAAGGGATGCCAGGATCAGAAACATGAAATAGCTTGATTTCTACGTGTTAGCAACTAACCCCTGCCCCCATGTGAAAGTAAAACTCGTAAGTGCGGTGGACTTGACCGTGCTGTGTGCTGATCCGTACAACACACTCATCACCGAAGTCCTCATGCTTCCCAGCTGCCCTGGGGCCCAGTCTCAGGTTCTGACCCCAGGTGAGGGGGTGGAAGAGCCAGGAGTTGGTCACCTTCTTCCATGTTTCTGCCCCAGCCAGGTGGCAGCTTGGAGTCCAGCTGGGGCAGGTGACACAGGGAGGCTGTGAGGTCGAAACGGTTGCTCTTTCTTCCTCAGACTTCAGGAGAAGGAGGAGGCTATTCTGAGATGCAGGACCTGCCAGGGGAGGCAGCCAGGGATCCCCACCCAGCAGGCAGCTCACTGACCCAAGGATCACTGCAGACTTTTAGCACTGTTCAGTTTTCAAAGTGTACTTTAACCCGCTGTGTGACTCTGAGCTGACTCTGTGAGGCAAGCTAGGTAAGGCCCTGTCTTTTCACAGGGAGCAAACAGGCTCAGCAGGCAAAGCAGAACTGCCCCAGGGTGTATGTCAAATGTGGCAGGCTTAACTCTGGGCTACTGGGTGGACTCCCTGTCCAGTGCTCATCCCACCTGCCAACTTCTAAGCCAGCTTTTACAACACAGCTGCTGGGCACTCTCTGGTCACCTGAGCCAGCGCAGGGATGGTCATGCTTCTCCTGCCCTGTGTGTCTTTCCAAGACCAACCTCTTACCTTTCCCGTCGACTTGGTGCCCTTCCAGATGCAGAAGTAGCAGATGGTCCAAGCTGCCAGGAGACACAAGGCCAGCTCCCAGCGGAGGTTTCCAATGTGCTCAATCCCATCAGAGATGGCCAGAACGCGGCGCCTGCAGAAGAGCATGGAGGGTCATGGGGCTGATGGTGGCCCACTGAGGCCATGTGCAGCAAGAGCAGAGCTGCAGAGCAGACAGCCCCCCACCCCCCGTCCACCCCCACCACTCATCAGGCATGTTCTCTGCACCAAGCCTTGTGAAGGGCACAGTGCTTCTGAGGAAGAAAGCACTACTGGCCCCTAGGGATCCACTCTCTGGCAGGGAGGTGAGATAAGATGCAGACATAACACACAGGGCTCAGGGAAGGTGAGGAGTACCCCACTCATGGTACCCGCCAGGCTGTAGTGACATTTGTAAACACCCTATGTCCCCAGGAGGGTGTTTGACATCCCAGTCCTGCTGAATTCACAGTGGCACAGGACTTGCTTTGGCCACTGTTTAACCAGCAACGGGCCATGCATCACTTCAGACAGGAGCAGAGGGGCATGGTTCCCTGCCACCCTTTCCCTACACCTGTTGTCATTGTGGAAGCTGGACTCAACATGAGCCTCCTCTGCCCTGAGTCAGTGTCAGCAAGAAATAAACTTCGTTGTTCTGGGCTACTCAGAAGGCCGGGGTGCTTGTTACTGCAGCATAACCTAACCTATCTTGTTTGTTAAAGGGCATCCAGGAAAGTAGAAACATTCTGTCCTAGAAATAGAAACATGTGAGCCTCACTTTGAAGGATGAGCAGACTGAGACAGGAGGAGGGAGCAGAGACTGCTCCAGGTTGACAGAGATGGAGCATGGGGCATGGTGGGCTGGGGCACAGGGGGCCAGAAAGAGCAGCAAGAAGGGCAATCAGTGGTAGCACGCAGAGAGCTTGGCTGTCACACTCGGGGGCAGAGGCCAACAGGGCAAATGGGGCAGCACAGCCTTCCTGTGGGCCCGTCAGTTCAGCTCCGCCAATGCAGGCCTGGCTCCCAGAGCCCATGCTGGGCTTCTTTTCTTTAAAGTCAAACATGCCATGCTCCATACTGTGCAGAGCCATGGCACCAACACAAACCCCTCCAGACTCGCTCAGCAAGCCCCTCTGGACTGCCAAAGCACCCCCACCCCAGCCCGTGCCAGTCGCCCAGCACTGCAAGAGCCTCCTCTGGAAAAAGAGCTCCTACCCCACCAAGCATGAAAGCCACCCTCAGTGTCTGTCTCCCTGGGAATCCACTTGGGCCTGACTCTGCATTAATTACTCAGTGCCACCAATTAGCACTGGTCGGCAGGCTCCCTCTGGCCCCACACCCTTCTGGAGAAATCAGGCAGGCCCCCAAAGAAAATCAGACTATGTGCAGCCATGGAGTTGCTCAAAAGGCAACCAGCCCGGACTCAGAGCCAGAAGAGGGAGCCATACCTACTGTGAGCCAGGCTCTCTAGGCTAGATGGCAAGGATAGAAGGGGAAGCCTGACTCTTGCTCTCTTCTAGGGTAAGAGGGACATAAAACAAGCCCCAGCAATTTGAGAGGAAAGAGGGCAATAACCATAACCATTACTGGATTTGTGTCTTAGCTTCAGCTTTAGTTTGTTTTGAAACCTCAGGGCTTATTAAAGGAAACCTTTAGGAGAATCTATGAAAGCTATTATAACAGAGTAGTGTGAACCAGGGATTCAAATGAATCCCTATTTGCACAGCAACACCCCATCAGCTGTATTCTGCCATGTCCCTCTGAGGATTTCTCACATGCAGTAAAGTCTGAGTACCACAGAAGCACATTTCCTGGCCACCAAGGAATGAGCACTAACGGCATGTGAGTCACGGTTAATCTCTAGTTTTCTTTCTTGAAAGGAGTGTCAGGGGATGTCTCCACTTCCTCCTCCTCCTGGCTCAGCTGCGCTCATCCTCCAAGGACCAGCTCACAGATTACTCATCCCAGCAAGCTCTTCCAGACCCCTGTGGCAGTCAGGACAGGCTTGGTTGTCACACTACGAGTGTCTACGAAGACCTCAGTATTGCAAAGCAACACTCTTGGTCACAATACACAGGTCCTTTGAGAAGTCTCAGTGCAGATGGACTTTCTCTCCAGAAGCACAATCACTCTCAAAGTTCTGCAAGAAATTTGAGGGTGCCCCATTCTTGTTGTCCATATCAAGACCTCATGGCTGACATGCACCTACTGCCTTATGATTGCCACCCAACATATTCCCAGTGACAAGAAATTTCTGCAGACAGAAATAACCACAGGTGTCTCCTGAGCCTTCTCAACCCAGACTTGAGCTAATTAGGAAAGAAGCATCAGACACAGGACCCCAGGGTGCCCCCCCAACACATGGGTACCTTCTTGCTGATGGGGCTGTCCTCTGAACCAGGGGCCTGAAAGCTAAAATCACATCAGGACTGGGGGGGAGGGAAACAGGTGGATGGCCCTCAGCCCAGGCAAGATGGCTCTCTCCCTTTTCCCTTCTCCTCCACCTTCTGGATGCCCCAATCTTTGGAGTTGGGCTGCTTGCTCCATCCCCTCTGGTTAATCAATCTCATTTCTAGAAGGGGAAACAGGGTTCTAAATGTATGGAGGAGGGATTTACTGACACCAATTTTGACTAGAAACGGACCTTGAGTTTCTAGAGAAGAGGGTCTTAGCAGCTGGCTTCTTAGCCCTATGGGATGGTTCTGAAACCTCCAGAGTGGTCTTTAAGAGTATGGGGGATGGGTGAGGCTTTCTACTGAGGAAGGCACAGCTCTTCCTGGAAAAATCTTCCTTAATGCCCCTCACCCACAAAGTGCCAGGACAGAAGACAAGTCTGAATAAGTAAGTCTGTCACACACACTGGCCAGCAAGGGCTCAGGAGGGACTTCCCGGCACTAACTAGGAAGTGGGAATGATCGAACACTAGCCGAGCCCTTCAGGGGGATCCATGAGTGCGAGGCATGTTTATTGGGCATCCAGTCTGTGTCAATGCACCTTCTATGTGTGCTCTTCATGAGACGCCTTTTTTAGGCCATAGTAGCACATCCCTACAGATCTGCACCTGGAACTCAGAGGTACAGCTCTCAGCACCTGGCACAGATAGAAATGGGTTGGGCCCAAGACCCAGCTCTCCTTGCCAGCAGCTTCAACTTAGGCAGGTGCCACCACCTGGGCAGGTCTCAGCTGCCCCTCTGGATATGGACATAGGCTGTCTCCCTTTAGTGGTTGTCTAAGCACGAATGCATCTAACCCAAAATCCTTATCACCATGTCAAGGATGGGGAAAGCAAGGTGTAGGAACTTCCCCAAAGTCACAGCAAGCTCCAGACTCTGGGATTCGATCTGGGGTCCTGGCTACAGGGCCTACACTTTCAGCCTGAGCCATCAGAGTCCCAGGCTTCCTCACCAATCCTGAACATCTACTAATCTCTTTTCTTCCTTACAGACTAAGGCTCTTGTAAATGTACAGCCTCTCCCATATCTTGGGTAGCACATAAAAAGGAGGGCATAGCATCTGTCACTGTGCACGTACTGATTTACTCACTTACTGAAGTGCCATCTGCAGGCCGAACGCTCTGACAGTCCTGGCGGTCCATAAAGAGCTGGTGGCTGCCTGGGAAAGGTAGACAGAGCAGAGTGGAGAGCAGAGGTGGGGAAGCCCAAGGCATAGCAGGGGTCCTCCTGGGGCCTGACCAGGTCAGAATGTGGGAGTTGGGGGTCCTGAAGGGAAGAGGGAAGCAAGCAAAGAAAATGGGGCACATTTAGAGGAAACTCTCCCCAGTGCCACCCAGAGCAAGATCACAGCAAGGTCAAGAAGGGTAAGGCATGCATGACTGCTCAGTGCAGCAGAGCTAGGGCAAGGGGAGATGGCTGAAGGGCTGGGGCTACATCCCAAGGGTGTTGAGACCCCATCTTTGTCAGGAAACTATTAGGCTGGAGCAGGAAGAATGGATGGTAAAAGAGAGAGAGAGGACAGGGTGCCTGGTGGGTACACAGGCTTTACTGACAATAAATGGAGAGGGCCTAGGCAGCACAGTGGTAGTAGAGACTAGTAGATGGATTTGAAGGCAGCAGAGGGGGAGGAGCATAGAGGAGGAAGTGACAGGAGGCCCCTCATTCATGCTTTAGGACAGGTGCAGGTAGCATGACCAGGAAGCGAAAAGCTTGGAAGTGAAGCAAAGCAGAGCTTCCCACCTGAGCCCTTCATGCTGCTCTGGCAGCGGAGGAGAAGAGGAAGAAACAGGGCCTGCATTGCAGTCCTCAGGTCCCCAGTATGTCAGGGGCAGAGAACAAAGGAGGGGAGGGCAGGAGGGAACAGATGTAGGGAGGACTGGGGGCCAGTACTCCAAAGGCAAGGCGAGCAGGAGTCTGGCCTGGAGACTCAGGGGCACAGCAAGGCCAGCAGAGACACGTGGTGGGTGGCAACCTTGGGGCTGCAGCAGGGGTGGGGCCTCGGGGAGGTGGCTGCTATAGGATGTTCGGATCCGGTGTGAGGCAGCTAAGAAGACCACAGGCACC